>JARYZH020001885.1:0-21188 GCA_030021035.2 Notholithocarpus densiflorus | reverse complement strand
AAATCTCCAGGGATCTATACAGTTATGATGTGCTTACCGGTTAAATTATTCAGCAAAAAAGAAAAATGATATTCTTCATGACTATTATGTCATATTACCATCCAAATTCTTTACACATCGAGAGAAGGAAAAAACAAATAGAGCTCTAATTTTTGATAATGGAGCAATATTAAGGACAAAACTTTATTCATGATTATTTTATATCTTGTTAAAGGTGGTAAGTTATAATTAAAATAACATCATTTTCATAAGGATCTATCACTTGTACTACTTTTATTATTTGTCAATCATAACAGGTCATATCAATGGTTATGATGCACAAACACTTCATTTAGGGTGTCGTACCCGTGTTGTATCTGTGTCGTACTAGTGTCATACTGGTATTATAATTGCCATTTTATGTTATAATTTTTCAAAAATTACTTGTGTGGCTGTGTTGTACTCGTGTTTGTGTCCGTGCATCCTAGATCAACAGATGTGAAAAAATTTGTGTCTAAACTTTTTGGAAAAAAGAAGAAGATGAGTCTAAATATCAATGTAACTTTATGCTGCTTTCTCATTGCAGGACATTTCCATGGAATTTATAGGAATAAAATAACCTTTTTCCTATTGTACATATTGATTCTGTTTAAAAAAAAAAATTGATAATATTTCCATAGATGTTCTGCCAATAGCCTTTATGTTTCACTTGATGTTGTACTTGTACATGTTGATTTTGTAGAAAAGGAAAAAGAAAAACTTTGATGGAACATCCAGCTTAGTTACAATATTTTATTGAGGACATTTGCTACAAATGACAATTGCTAAGGGGATTCATGATGGGTTTGTCCATGATTTACAAGAAGATTGAAAATTGCTCAGGCATATAATTATGATTATTAGAAAATCACTTGTTATTAAATGAAGATAAAGAAATTTATGCATATATGGTCAAGCATAAGAAAATGAAATACCAACAAATTCCCCCCATTTTTTTGTCTCTGCAATAGAAATGCCTGTATTATTAAAAGGGAGTGGTTTACATCTACAAGTGACCGTGTTTCTTCCAAAAGGCAAAAACATCTCAAGAAAGACAGATATGATATTAACTGGTCATAAGAGTTATATTCAGCAAAATTATGCATGTCCAAATAGTTGTTGCACATCGTAATTTTTGGGACACGTATTAATTTATCACTAATTGATAAATAATCAGTTATATGGTCTCCCTTTATTTTTCTGTGTTGGACTTGGCTTAAGCTGTCTAGTGTCTACTGTCACGCCTAATTGAGCCTTTTGTTTTTAGAATTCAATTAGTTCTAGCATCCATTTGGATTGATATTGGTTTAATTCACTTTATTTAGATGTTTTTAAAGAAGGGAACAAGGAAATGATTTGAGATTCACTTGAGCTTGATTGCAATCTTGACATCGTTCGACTGATGGAGTCTCTAGATTTTTAAATTCTAGATTCAAGCACATGATCGACTTAAGCCTTGGTATTTGTGCCATACATTTCTAAAGTATATAAGGGAACTCTTAAGTGTGAAATGTGAATTAATTAAGCTTTTGAGGGAGAGACTGTTGCATTAGATGTGCACTTAGGTCTCAGGGTTTTTTGTCAAGTGAATATCTCCATCACCAACAACATTGAAGAATTAGAAGATTGGTGAAAGATTGAAGTTGCTGCAACATCTGAAAATATATATATATATATATATATATATATTTACACGAGAAATTTCAAGTAGGTACTTGAAGTCACGGACTAGATTGTTTGTGTGAAGAGATCCATAGTGGAAGAGTTCTAGTGGAGGTAGCAAATTGGAATTAGGGTTAATTCTACTAGTACAACTTTGATTTCACTAGTGCATTCTTTCATTGAGGGTAGACTTTAAACCCTCAAAGTGTTCTTCCTGTCAGAATTTCCCTTTATAACCATATTGTTATTTTATTTGATTTTCAACACCTCAATTACTGCAATTTGTTATAAAATGTCAACATATTTATCATGTTAAAATAAAAAAAGTTATGTGAAATATGGTCAAGCATAAGAAATTGAAATACTAACAAATTTCTCCTTTTTTGGCTCTGCAATAGAAATGAGTATATTATTCAAATGGAGTGGTTTACATCTACAAGCGACGGTGTTACCTCCAAAAACATAACAAGAAAGCTAGATATGAATTTAACTGGTCACAAATAGATATACTATTATACATGTCCAAATAGTTGTTGCACATTGTAAGGGCCTGTGACATTTGGTGCTCCACTCCAAATCAGCTCAGCTAACTGGCGGTTGGCTGTTTCAGTAGTATGGCCACCATCAAACCACACATACTCACTAGGATTACTGCATAAATCATATGGTTCTGTTCCATTTCTTCCTCCTCCACAATTCATTCCCCTATATGCCCCACTGCCACAGCATGCAGCTTTACCATTCTTGAAGCCTAAAAAAGCAAAGGAAAAAAGTTAAAACAAAGATAAAGTTAGGAGCAGTGTTAGGGACAACTTTTTTCCCAATTATTTTCCCCCTTAACTTGTTAAGGTTACAAATTATGATTGGAGCAACATCACTTTCACATTGTAGCATTTTTATTAAGTACCAATCACAATACACCATTTTGAATGGTTGTGAAAATTTTTGTGTCCTTAGATTTATTGTAAGAATAAGTTTAGGGACAATGATTTCACAATTTTTTCAGAACTGCTATAGTGGAATGTTATGATTGGTGTTAATAAAAATGATGTCAATAGTGAGCTCATATGAAAGTGATAGTTTGAATTACAATTTGCCACATCAATGATTGTAAAAAAAGTGTTAGCAATATGGATCAGAGTAAAACAAATTTTATTGAAGATAAAGTTCCAAGTGAAGATAAAGATAAATCTCCAAGTAACAATAGATAGCAGATGGTTTAGTTTCAAATATGTTTGCCTTAGCTATATAGATATGGATAAGTTGTATAGTAGATAAGCTTGTTCTGTTTTCTATATTGCCTATAGTGTCAATCAACTATGTCAATTCCTTCATGCTCCAACTACAGTGCATCTCATAGCTGCCAAGCATGTCCTACACTATCTAAAGGGAACTGTTGATTATGGATTGCACTATACTAAAGGATCACTAAAATTGAATGGTTTTTTAGACTCAGATTGGGCTGGTAGTCCTGATGACAGAAAATCTACTACTGGTTATGCCATTTATGTTGGTCCTTGTCTTATATCTTGGACAGCTAAAAAGCAACCAGTTGTTGCACATTCAAGCACTGAGGCTGAGTATGGTTCAATGGCATTTGCTGTTGCTAAACTATATTGGATTAGAATGCTATTTAAGGAACTAAGAATTCCTATTTTTACAATGCCATGCTTATGGGTGGACAGGTGCACTGTCTCTATCCTCTATTCTTGTGTTCCATGCTAGAATGAAACACATTGAAGTGGATTATCATTTCATCAGAGAAAAAGTTTTTAATAAGGATATTGCTGTCCATTATATTTCCTCATATAACCAGCCAGCAGATATTTTTACCAAGGGCTTATCTTCTTCTCGATTTTTATCTTTGAGGACCAAGCTGATGGTTCATTCCCTCCCCATCAGCTTGCGGGGGACTGTTAGCAATATGGATCAGAGTAAAACAAATTCTATTGAAGATAAAGTTCCAAGTGAAGATAAAGATAAAGCTCCAAGTAACAATAGATAGCAGATGGTTTAGTTTCAAATATGATATAGATATGGATAAGTTGTATAGTAGATAAGCTTGTTCTGTTTTCTATTGTAATCTCCTTTGCAAATATCTTGCTTAATTATATATAAATGAAATACACATAGAAAGTCTGGCTGTTGATTTGAGAGAGCTTCCGTTCACACTATGTTAAACATCAAGCACCGTCTCTCTCTTTCTCTGGAAATCTTTAGATATCACTTTGTAGAGCCACAATTTGACTAGTGTTCTAGAAGTTGATTTGGATAAGAAATAAATAAGCTAGAGCCTAGAAGATTGTAGAACTGAAACTATAGAGACAAAAAAAGAAAAAAGAAAAAAGAAAAAAGAAAAAAGAAAAAAGAAAAAAGAAAAAAGAAAAAAGAAAAAAGAAAAAAGAATACTCTAGAAGCTGTCATGGGATAGAAATTAAAATGCATGGTTACTCTAAAGGTAAATCTAACAAGGCAGAAGCATGATATGCAGGTTGTGGTCACAGCCTACCATATTTTGAAGGGTTGTTCACTCTGTCTCCAAGCGCGTTGTAGTAATCAAAGATTGAATATTTGAATCCTGGTAACTTGCTCTCTAATTTTTTAAGCACATTCGCTAGAGCTCTGTTGTGTAGTCTTGCCAAAGCTGAGGGTTCTTCAGCACACCCACTACCAAGTTGGGGACTCCTTGCTTTCATGGCAGGTAGGCAACCCAAAGGCCCTGCATTCTGAAATGCAATTTTCCTTCCTCCTAAATCATATATTTCCTGAAAAAGAAAAATGTTAAAAATCAAAAACAGACCAACTTATTGAATACTGTCTTTGAGGTAAAATACTTCCAAAAAATAATTTATTCACAGTGATTTTCTTACTTTGAGCACACCAGTCAAGTTGCCTATGACCATCCCCACGTATTGTCTTTGGTAGGACTGAGAAGCATGGGGGTTCTCCGAGTAAAAGCTGAAGTAATCGTTTCCTCCAATGCTAAACAAGTACACAGCTCTCATCAGCACCTTCTTAGCTTCTACATCGCCTAGTTTCTGCTTTAGTGACTTCACTACAGCCTTAAAATAGCTTAGCTGCGCTGGGAGATTTATCTGGAGAGAAAAGGACAATTATGCTATTAAGAGCAACATTTCCTTGCATTACTATGTTTATCAGTGATTTTTAAGTAAAACTGCCCACTTCAAAGATTGCTTTTATTTCCGTGATTTTCAGATGTAGCACAAAGTTTCCATCCAGCTAGTAGGCCAAACCGTCAAAAAACAATAGGCTTTCCTTCAATTTTTTGATGTAAGAACAAAGCATACATTTTACAGACTAATGTTTCAACTTATCCACTACAACAAAAATGTAATTTAAAAATTGAGAAAAATAGACAGAATCCCCTGTTGTTTTCCTAATAACAAGGAGCCTCCTTGAGGTTTTGTGTGTAACACTTAAACCTCCAACGCTATTGTTTTATGTAAAAATGCATCTCTAAATTTAGACATGCCATCAAATGAGGAACTCATTGTTCATTTGAATGGATGTTAACGGGTTTACAGATAAAAGAAGTGTTTTATTGATACACCACATAGGAGGTTTTGTGTTCTTTTTCCTACATTATATTATGTTGTTGACGAGGCACTAAGTGTTTAGGATGCACGGAGACTTCATTTGAGGTGTCATACCTGTGTTGTAACAGTATCCTAATTGCTGTATCATGTTATAATTTTTTTAAAAAATTTCATGTCGCTGTATCATACTCATACCTGTGTCTGTAACCGTGCATCCTACATAATTTTTATTCATTGTCATAATTGTAAGCCTTTTATACTAAAATTAGTAGTGAATTTGTTGGTTATACATAAATTGGACCCAAATTCATAAGTTAAGCTTTTGGATTATGTGCTATCCTATATTAATTCCTCCCATGGAATCTCCCAAACAAACTTCAGCATTTTTCAAAACAGGAAAAAGGTCACAATCCCATTTAATGTCATTTCCCCACTTATCTTTAACAGCATCATCATACATGCTTTGAGCTTAGTTCTACTGTTTTTTCTTGAACAAAAAAGGTCGAAAGCTGAATCCACCCATAACTAAGTCTTAAATGGAAAATGATCTACATACCGTTCCAGGGTGAGTTTGAACAAGAACACCTCCTCCAGCTGAAGCAAAGTTAGCTCCATCAGTGAAATGATGTGCAATTGGTTGTAAGTATGGAGGAAGTATAGGCAATTCGGCAAACTGGGCTGCAGCCATTGAAAGAAAAAAGTGTCACAATTTAAGTACACAAACCAATCTACATGTTACAGTGAGGTAATATTAAGTGTTACTTACCAACAAAGTCAGGGACTATACGGCCATCAGAGAGTCTCCCAGTGGAATGGTTGAAGAAAGTTTCCCCATATGGCCATGAAATTGATCCACCTTCCACACTAGAATTGAGGTACTTGTTGTTGCCTGGATCAAAGAGTGAGTCCCCAAATACAAACAAGGTCTTATGTTCTCCCTCTGGCTTGGACTGAACATGGCAGCTAACTGGATCATCATCAAGAAGGCTCACAAACACACAGAACAGGTAGCTTAGACTCACCATGAGCTAATATGTATCAGCTTTATGCGAAGCCTCACTGTTGGTCCTCCTGTATTGCCGGGTTCCTCTAAATCACTCCCACTTTTTATGTATCCAAAATTCTAGTATATATAGCGACATTGACTTGAAAAAGATTCTTTTTTCTGTGTTCTTTTCTTTTCTCGGTAAGGGTGTATATGATGTTATGTTTTATATTATATTTATTAGTGTCTTTATAGTATAATACAAGGCTTTGAGTAATACAGAGCAACAATTACCGTATTCATTAAATAAAAAAATAAAAAAATTTATTAGAAATACAAACTATTTTATAAAATTTTTTACAAATAATTAATATAATAAATAAAAAATAATATTAATAGTGAGTTTAGATAGAAACTAATATGAAATTGATCATATTAAAATTTTGTAAAGATATTATAAAATAGTTTGTATATATAGCGTTGCTCATAAATTTTTTTAACTTTTATTTACAGCATTTTTTTTTTTTTTGCCATGATTTATTCTGATGGTAGCTTTTTTTTTTATATAAAAAAAATTCAGCATGCAATTATAAAGATTATTTGTGTTTTCAAATTTATCGAATAACGTAATTGTTGCTTTGCAGTGATCCGCCCAATGTGATCAGTGGTCAGAAAGCATGTGAATACGTGAAGTTGGTTGGACGTGCCCACCAATGGAGCCATAAATGTGGACTTATTATTGTTGTGGTCGCCACTGTAAGTAAAAGCTTAAAGTGCCCATTTGGTTCGGCCCTCTTTGGGCCCAAAAACCACGTTCCCTAGCCCAAACTGTGATCAGTGGACCCGTTTCCCTTTTTTATTCCTTTTTTTTTGGGGGATTTTCTATTAGTAGTTGGTACTGCTCATTTCTTGACATGTGTGTGGGTTTTTGAAACAATAAAGAGATAAAAATAATCAGGGCAGTGGCGGGTTGTTCACGGAAGCATTCGGCCATGGCTAGGGGCTTCGGTAAGTGAACAAGAAGGAAGTAAAACAAGAGAGAGAACCTGTTGGGAATTGGGAAGAGATAAAAAGTTGAAAAAAAAAGGATAGATAAAGTATGAAACTTAATTGTTTGGAGTGAAGTGTCACCTGCCTATTAGTGGAGTAGATTTTTCTGAATAAGATTTGTGGCAAAATGTTATTGGTTATCATTTGAACTGCGCCACTTTTTACTTACTATTAATAATTTGCTATCTAAATTTATTGTGAAAATATTATATACATAATATTATTTAATTTTATTTTTAAATCTAATTTTATTAGATTTTATCAACTACTAAAGCTGATCAAATATAAATGCACTATGAACAGAATTGGTATGTATTTTATCATTTTTGCACCATCATTTTTGAATTTGTGCTCATGAAAAATGAAAGAATTAACTACTATTGATAAAAATTCATTCATTGATAGTAATAACAAATAATTATGACATTAAAAAAAATAACTAAGACAAAAAAAAAATTAAGAAGGTGAATCCATAAAAATGAATGAAATTCTCTTTACATATATATATGTGTGTGTGTATATGTATATTTGTCATTTTTGGTAATTTACACTTCAAACCAAAATTTTGATAAGTGCTAACCAAATTGCCAAACACTCAGTTTTAAAAAAAAAAACATTTTGATAGCTTTTATCAAACATTCAAGTATTCAACTATTTCAAGAATCATATCTTCATATTGACATTTTTTAAAATCACCACTTTTTCAAAAATCACAATTTCAAAAAGCCGAACCAAACTCACAAAAAAATGAGGCATGGTAAATAGATTTGCTTTCCTTCAAATACTTAGGTCACATTTGGTACTTTTACATAAAGTATTTATAATTATTTTTGAGTAATTTATAGTTAAAATTTGATGTTAAAACTTAAAACTTAACATAGTTACTTTTAGCTCCCTTGGCCCAAAGAGATCTAAAAAATTGGAAATGACCAACCAACTCACCATATGGCTTCTCCTAAAGTTGAAAAAAGAAAAAGAAAAAAAAAAAAAAGAAGAAGAAGAAAGAATAAATTTTTAATTAATAAATACCTAAACTCAACTGTTGCAATCATGAGGGTTAGGGGATTCTAATGCTAGATGTCTTATATGGAAACATCATAATGTGTCAGATTAACTATAAGACTCTTAAGGGTGCTACCATATTAACAATTATATTTTCTTGACAAGAAAATGCTTAAACTTTGAGATTGAAAAATATATAATTTAACTTTTTACCAATTTAAAGACTAATTTCATTTATAAAAAAATTACGGAAATTGGAGGCTAATTATGGTATGTTTGGGTGCTATAATAACTATGAGAACTAGGAAAAAATATGTTCTGAAAATAATCTTTTATTTATTATTTTTATAGTTTTGGTGAGTAAAATATAATATTGAGTAATTTTGATAAAGTTGAATGTAAAGCATTATATATGTGTCAAATTATTTATGATTCTTTCATATTATATATATATATATATATTTATATATAATTTATTTTCCTTATCATCATAATGATCAGTTCATCAAATTTTTTGTTCTCAAGACTGATTTTTGTTCTTAAAATTAGGTGGTAGATAAGATATGAAAACATAAATTTGTTTATATAAGAGAATTTAAAGTATGTATTGTCTAACTCTAAAGTTGGTAAAAAATTTTAGTGCAAAATTAGTTATATTTAATTATTGAGATTTAAAAGAATATCAAGTTACATTTTGATACATGATTAAGTTGAAATATACTTTTTAAATAATATTGTCTTTATTTATATTTAGTTAACAATGAATAAAGGCTAGTTTTATTTTCATGTATTTAATTAGTCTTAAAACTTCGAATAATTCTCATTTGTAATAAAATGGTAAATTTTCTTTTTCTTTTTCCATCTTGATGAGACAACCATGATCCAACTTGTCTTTCCCCCGTTATCTACAAATTAGGAGTGGCATATCTCTCTCTCTCTCTCTCTCACACACACACACACACATATATATATATATATATATATATATTTATTGAGAATCTATCACAGGGACATATCATTAATATAACTTGTTTTCTTTGGTCGAGGAATAAACGTTTTGGGCTATATATAGATGCTTCATGTATTGCATACACATTCTCTTGCAAAAGTATTTATTTCTTACCAATAAAAGCTTAGATTATTTTATATATAAATATATATATATATTTATATATATCTCCTGGGAATTCAGCTCCTCCGTATTGTTATTTGTTAGGAAGATTTTCTTAAAGAAGAATGCCATTGCAAAAACAATAATTCCGTAGACATTCCATATTTGTTGAGGACTTAAAGTGGTAAATTGTTAATAATAAGTTAAAAAATGATGTGAATGATAGGTTTAGATAAGAACAATTACAAACTTGTCACTCAATTTTTATTTCATCTCTATTTTATTAATGTCAAAATCACCAAATTAGAAATAAAAAAATACATTCAACCTGTCTTTTCTAGTCTTGAAGAGGAGAATGGGAATGGTACAAGGCATTCCTAACCCAACCTTCTCGTCCCATTGCCATATATCCCTACTCATTTGGACCCATTACGGATATTATTATTTTTTTATTTACTATTAATAACTTGCTATATATTATTATTATTTTACATTGAAAAGTTTTGGAGGAACTAAATTCCCAAGATTAAACGTAAGTTTTTATTGATAGGAAAAAGAGGAAAACATGCATCGTACACCTTCAGATCAAAGAAAGCTTTTGCCATAGACCTTTCAACATGAGTTATTTTTTCTGATTTTTTTATTTTTATTTTTATAATTGTTTAGTGTATATAAAAAATTTGTCTATTTTGAAAATATATTAATTTTAAAAATTATTAAACTTATTAAAAAATAATTATTACAACTTTTTTAAAATTGAATATTTATTCATTATTTTAAAGAATAACTATAATAAAAAAATTGGCAAATTCATATATAGGGTCCGTTTGGATTGAACTTATTGATGCTGAAACTGAAAACTGAAAATTGAAAACTGAAAACACCGTAGCAAAATAATTTATAAATGTGTGAATAGTACCATGTGATCCATTTTTAATATTTTTAAATGCATGAACAGTGCTGCTACAATACATGAACATGCGCTGAAAAAAAAAAAAAAAAAAAAAAAAAAAAAACTGAAAACACAAAACACAATACGCAAACGCAAAACGCTGAATCCAAACCGCATCTACCACATATATCTACTATCACTCTTTCTCTCTCACGCAGCTATGGCAAAACTTCCAAACTCACAACCCAAACTTCTCCCAATTATCATCTTCCTGTCCTTGTTCTCACTCCACCACTAGTCCGCCGCCACATTATCCATCGGCGTCAACTATGGAACAGCAGCCAACAACCTCCTACCACTTTCCCAAGTCGCCCACTTCGTCGAAACCCAAACCATCATCGACCGCATCAAGATCTTGGACGCCAACCCTGACATCCTCAAAGCCTTCGCCAACACCAACATCTCCGTCACCGTCACCGTCGAAAACGGCGACGTTCCAGCCGTAGCCGAACTCCTCGCCGCCAAGTCCTGGGTAGCCAATAACATCCTCCCATTTCACCCACAAACCAAAATCGATCTCATCGCCGTCGGTCACGAAATCCTCGCCACAGAAAATGACACCTTGATCGATCACCTTTTGCCCGCCATGAAAGCATTGAAGTCAGCCTTGGACTCAGCAAACGTGACTGATATTCACGTCTCCACGCCACACTCACTTGGGATTTTAGCAAAGTCGGAGCCGCCGAGTTCGGGACGTTTCAGACGCGGGTACGACGAGGTTGTATTCGCACCGATTCTTGACTTCCACTAGAAAACCAAGTCGCCCTTCATGATCAACTCGTACCCGTTCTTGGAATACACAGATAAAACTCTGGACTACGTGCTGTTCAAACCAAACGACGGCGTTCTGGACAAAGTCACGGGTTTGACCTACACCAACATGTTCGATGCGCAGCTCGACGCTGTTTACTCGGCAATGGAAGAGATCGGATACGGCGACGTGGACATCGTCGTTGCTGAAACTGGGTGGCCCTCCAAGGGTGACCCGAACCAACCCGATGCAAACAAGAACTAAGCGTCGTCGTATATTGCTAATCTCAAGTCCTGTTGATGCCAAACAGGACCTTTCCGACTTACATTTACGGCTTGTTTAATGAGAACCTTAAACCAAACACCTCGGAGCAGAATTTCGGGCTGTTCAACCCTGATTTGACTCCGGTTTACAACGCGGGCATTTTACAAAATAGGCTGGTAATTTTTTTTTTAGGCGTAAATGCACTTTTAGTTCTTATATTTTAGTTTTTTCTATTTTGGCCTCTATATTTTAATTTCACTACTTTTAGTCCCTAAATCAATTAGCGCGTGTTATTTTGGTCCTTTTCGTCAGTCAACAGCCAAAAATATCTGACGTGGCAAACGAAGTGTACTGTTGACACAGTAAATGCTAACGTGGCGAATAAAAAAAAAAATTATTTGTTATTTAATAAATGCCAAGTCAGCATAAAATAATTTAAAAAAAAAGACATTTTCATGTTTTTTTGAAGAACATGTTCATGTTCCTTGGGTTCATCCCTAGAAATTTTCTTGAGAAAGAAACACACAACAAACCCAAAAAATTCAGCTCAAAAACGAAATCATAAATCTCAAAACCCTCATTTTCAACCCCAGCAAAATCATCAAATCCCCAAGCCATAAGCCCAGAAAGTTCAAAACTAGAAAATCATCAAATCCCAGAAGCCTACATAGCCAAATATCAAAATCAATAATAATAATAATAAAAAAAAAAAAAAAAAAAACACAAAAAAAAAAAAAAAACACAAAATCTACCACTAAGCAATCAAAAAACCCACACCCAGATAAGAAAATCAAGGGGAACAAGCAATAAACCACAAAATACACCCTATAGAATTCAGGAAATGAAAGAAGCCCAGATAGTCAAATATCAAAATTAATCAAAAACCAATGAAAAACCCCACATACCCAGATGAGAAAACCACTGAAAAAAAACAATCAAACACAAAACACAACAAAACAGCTGAGCAAAGTGGATGAAGATTGAACCCACGATTGTGGAGCGCAGACATGGACATTGTACAAGCCTTCACGAACAAGCGCTTCAACGAGGAACACAAGGCCAGGGGAGTCAATCCCATCTCCATTGGTGACCAAAACAATGGCCTTGGAAGTGTCTATGGCCTCAGAAGCATTGGAAACCGAAGTGGAAGAAGAGGGCTCGGTGGGTTCAAAAATGTGGGTTTCAATGTGAGTTTGGTGATTGAAGAAGTGTGGGTTGTGGCTTCTGGGATTTGATGATTTTCTGGTTTTGAACTTTCTGGGCTTATGGCTTGGGGATTTGATGATTTTGCTGGAGTTGAAAATGAGGGCTTTGAGATTTATGATTTCATTTTTGAGCTGAATTTTTTGGGTTTTTTGTGTGTTTGTTTCTCAAGAAAATTTCTGGGGATGAACCCAAGGAACATGAACATGTTCTTCAGAAAAAATAATGAAAGAAATAATTTTTTTTAATTTAATTATCTTATTTTATTTTAAAAGAATTTAGAAAAAAAACATGAAAATGTCTTTTTTTATTATTATTTAATGCTGACTTGGCATTTATTAAATGACAAATAAATTTTTTATTATTATTTTATTCGCCACGTCAGCATTTACTGTGTCAACAGTGCACTCCATTTGCCACGTCAAATATTTCCAGCTGTTGACTGACGGAAAGGACCAAAACAACATGCGCTAATTAATTTAGGGACTAAAAATGGTGAAATTAAAATGTAGGGACCAAAATAGAAAAAAGCCAAAATGTAGGGACTAAAAGTTCATTTACACATTTTTTTTAATTATTAAATAATTAATATTATTCGAACATTTTGCGATCCATTAGTATATTTTTAAGAAAGGTATGCATTAACTCTTTATTTTTGAAAACTGTTTTACGGAGATTTGAAAAAATTGTCACAAAGTTAATAACTTTTTCATTTTTTTTATAAAAAGTTTCCTTAAATAGTTTCCTAATATATGCCACAAGTGCATAGGTTAGTAAAATTCTTTTTTTTAATTCCATTGTTAATTTGTTATTGCACTTTAAATTTCTTTAAAAGCTTGCCTTTTACCATTTCTGGTAAGCTGATGAGTCAGTTTCGTATAGGGGTGACAAAATTTGACACGATCCGTGAATCCGATACGACTAACTCGTTTATAAAGTATAAACAAGTCATATGTTAAGACTAAATGGGTTCGAGTCATATTTAGCTTGACACGGCTAACCCGTTTAATAAGCGGGTCATGTTTGTGTTCAATATACGAACCTGTCTGATCCGTTTAGCTTATAAAGTTATTAATTATTTTGATATTATTGCTTAATTTATGGTTTTTTTTATATGTTTATTATTATATTTATAGTTGTAATTGTATTTTAATTTTAGATATATGAGAATTGATAAAAATTATATTGGTTAGGTATGATTTATTAATCAAATAGATTATTAAACGGGTCATTTGTATTGACCTTTACATGACTTGTTAATTAAACGAGTTAAACGTGTCGGGTTGGGTTGATCTGTTTAATAAATAAGTCGTATTTAGGTTGAGAATTCTTGACACGTTTACTAAACAGGTTGGGTTTGGGTCAACCCATACAGCCGAATACTCATAGCTTGACATGACACAAACTCGACTAATAACACGAATTACTACTTCTAGTTTTGTAAAGCATCAAAGGAGGGCAATTTTGATATTTTGAACAGTATGGGCATGTTTATCGAATACTAGCTGTTTTGTCTATAAGGACGGTATAGTACCTTCCTTTTTTTTTTCTTTTTTTTTTTCATTTGATAAAGCTAACTTTAAGCTAATCACATTGTGCCATATGGCCAAACTCACTTTGTGTCGATATATATAAAAATTAAAAAGTTAAAACTTGAGCTTATGAGTTGATATAAATTAAACATGCATTTAAAAAAAAATATTATTATTCTTAGCTTTGACGACTCCTGTTGGCTTTTACGTAAATGCAGAGACATCTTTTATGGAAAACATGATGTACTCAGCTTTACATTCCAGCTATTGACCAAACTAGCAGTAAATTGTTGCATATTTTAAATCTTTACCACGCTAAAATGTGATATTTTTGAAGGGGCATTTTGGTCACAGAAAAGGTTTTCGACACCCCCTAGAATAATCAAATCATATGGTGTGAATAATTCTTAGGTACTCTCGGAGCACGGAAAATAATACTCCCTCCTCTCACATTCATGGTAGGGTCTACTCATTAAATTCATGGCGAGGTCCTATGAATGTGAAAAGAGGGAGCAAAATTTCTTTGTACTTTAGGAGTATCTAAGAATTTTCCGTATAGTACACAATATACATGATGCTATCATAATTTAATGCTATTACATCTTCATCTTTGAATTAAATATAGTAATTTAATCATGATCGTCAATTGGTCATTGTGTCCCCCTCCTCCACCTGGTATTGCGGACAGGAATGCTACATCTACAGGGTGTGTGCCAAATCAGACGCGAGCGGTGAGGTGCTCCAAGCAAACATAGACTACATGTGCAGCACAGGAGTGGACTGTAAGCCAATACAAGATGATGGCCCTAGTTTAATTTCAACATTGTGAGAATAAAATGTGTTATAATGGAATAATTAAATATATTTAACTTTTTTTTTCCTTCTTATTAATTTATTGTTACACTTTCTCCAACCCTTCTCCATCCCTTTTACATTTTCATCTCCCACTACTAACTACCTTAATATCACTCTTCTTCTATTATCTTATTTTCCTTTATTTTTTGTTCTTCTTATTCCCATCCTTTTATTATAATTTTCCAATTCCCTCTCTTATTCTATGCATAGTTTACACACACACACAAAGGTTAGTTCTCTCTCTTTCTCTCAATTTTTTTTTTTTTTCATTTTTGGTGGATTTTTTTTTCTTGCCTCTTAACTTTAGATTTATGAATTTTTGTGTTCTTTAGATATCTACTTTAGATTGATGTGATTTAGTTATACACAAGTTGAATACATAGCTTTAAACACTAAATTGGGGGTATTACTATCACTTAAAGAAAACAAAACTTTCCCAAGTATTGGAATATGGATACCCACCTTTTGAGAAGGAAATCCACATTCCCTCAAAAGTAAGGTGTAGTCAGAATTTAGATGCCTAAAGGTATATGGACTCCTTTGAGTTATTTGCAACCAAATATAAGAATGTTCAAAATCATAATGAATTCTAGGGATCCAAAAAGAGTATTTGGGACCAAATAACTAGTAAGTGATGAGAGTATGATCAAACAACTTTAAATACTGAATATAATTATTAATTTTGGTATGAAAATAACATTTTTATTTAGATTTTAATAATAACAGACCATGATTCACATTCACATTTTTATTCAAATCAACATTCACTTATTTTCAAAAAATTCTTTAAGATTGTAAGGTCCTGTGATATTAGCTCAACAAATTGTTGGGAGGCCTTTTCAGATGGATGAATAGAGTCAAAGAACACATACTCACTAACGATTTCACATAATTTATATTCTTTGATAGCTCTCTTTCCTCCGCAACTAAACATTCCTCTATATGGACCAGTTCCACAACATGCAATCCTACTTTCCTTGAAACCTATGCAATATAACCAAAAAAAAAAAAAAATGCTATTAGTTTGTGATAAAAATAAGATACCAAATAATTACAATAATAGAATATAGTATACACCATGAAAATTGCCATGACATACCATATTTTGAAGGGTTATTTATAATTTCACTTAGATAAGTGTACGAATTGACTATGGAATATTTGAATCCATTGAGTTCACCCTCTAGCTCTTGTAAGACTTTAGAAAGTGCTTCATTGTGCAGTTTTACTATTGGATTAACTTCCTGCAAGCATGCACCTGTATTTCCCAAGGCCATATTTAGTGCTCTTGCGAATGGCAAGCAACCAAATGGCCCCAAGTTCGGAATCACAAATTTTCTTCCTCCTTTTTTATATATTTCCTAGCACATCAAGATATGATTATAAAGTAAAACAAACTTTACAAAAGGATAAACAAAAAGAATTAAGTAGAATAACAATTCATTTTGAATATTCAATTTAAATTTTTATTACTTTGATCACACTTGTCAAGTTGCCAATCACCATATCTACGTGTTCTTCTTGAGGGTAGCTTTGAAGCGCGCTGGAATTTGTAGTGAAAGTAGGGGTGTGCATGGGTCGGGTTAAGGAGATTTTTTGACCAAGCAACCCACCATGGTGAGTTAAAGAAAATTAAACCCAACCCAACCCAACCTAACTCACATGGATCGGGTTGAACCCATGTGTTTGACAATTTTTTTTATTACTATTAAAAAAACCGCCGCTATAGGTCCTTTTAAAAAAAAAAAATTTTGGGCAAAAATATTTTCCCTGCATTTTGTTTTCCCAACCTGTTTATAGCTAAACAAAAATCAATATAAAATAAATGACTAGATCTAGTTGACACACGCCAATATAAACCCCACAATAATCAAACATATTCAAACTATCAAATTAATATATAATCTTTGGAATTTTCTACTCTTTACTTTGTGCTGCCCACATTTTCATTTTCTACCCTTGGATGATAGATTATATTATGTTGAATCTTTGGAAACAGGTGGTTACCATGGACATTATCTATATACTAGCCTATAACTCATGATGTATTTTCTTTCATTTTTTTTTTTATTGGAAAGAATCTAATTCTGTGATCACATTTGTATATATTATCGTTAAAATCTCGATTCTATACATTTATAATAACATAATTTGAACTTAAAAAAAAAAAAATATAATGGTCAGGTTTTAGAGGTTGAAAAATTCCATGACTTGTAATCTTGTTTGAGTTGTATTGTTTAATCATAAGATCAATATCAACTGTCCAAAATCTCGCTTAAAAAAAAGTAGATTCTGTAATTTTGATTGCCCTTCAATCGATTGAAGCAAGTCTTTTGACACAATCTCAATTAACACTCGATTGATTGAGACAAGGGAATCCAATTCTTTAACGTGTTTAGTTTTTATTTTTATTTTATTTTTATTTTTATTTTATCTAAGATATCAAAGTGTATATGTATGTGAAGCTCCCGCCTAGAGACTTGAACCACGATTCTTGCCTCCCACGCCCCACAAACACTTATAGTTGTAGAGTGTTTAGTTAAGTTGGATACTGACTTGATAACTCCCAATGGCATCATAGTGGATTCATTTCTTCCAACTCCTATTTATATAATGAACATGGTAAGCAGTAAGCACCTGCTTCCAAAGATTGAACAAACTTTTTTTTTTTTGGAGAAAAAGATTCAACATAATCTATATCCATATTTTTGATAAAATCTATATCTATATATAATATATAATAACTGTGATTTTTTTTTTGGCTATTCCATATTATACCACATAAGTTTTGGTAGCCTCACAATTTTTCATATAATTTTTAATTTTATATTTATTTGACAAATATTTTTTATTTTTTTTAATTCCTTATTTATTTGACAAAAACTAATCAAATTTCAACCATTCTTTTTAATATCCAATACGTAGCTTGTATATAGACTCACATTAGGAATTGTTTTTCTTAGAGTGGCGTGCAAGTCTTTGACTTGCTTCCAAAGCATGTTTGTATGCAACACAAATTCCTTCACGATAAAGGACCTGTGACCGACTTACTCTCCTAAAAATCAAAGACAATTAAAATAACTAGACTAAGCTCAACCCATACATCTATATAAGAAGCAATAACTCTCATAGAAAAATTAAACAACATTGAAGTTGTAGTTATAGTTTCAACTTTCATGCCATGGGAAACCCTTCGTGGAAACATCAACAAGACATATAGAAGAAAAAACACACCATGACCAAGTATAGGAAAGTCATCCAATCTTCGCATGCTAAATATGCTTAGAGCCCATGCAATCAAACCAGAAATTCAACTACAATAACAACTGTGTGCACCCTTTTTATGATACCAAATACATCGAAATTCAGTTTGACAACAAGGTGCCAAACATTGAATGTCTTATATTATTTTGAATGCATAAATTGCATGTTTAAATAAGAATTAATAAACATAACTTAATATCATATATATTCTATATCTATATTTGCTACCCCACTTTGAAGGCTTCACAACATCATTATTTTGTTCATTTGATTTTTAAACCGAATTTTACCACTACATATGTGTTTCTCTTGTATTTCAGTTGTGTACTTCGGTCCACTTTGGTTCTGTTCGGTCCACTTTGGTCCTATCCTGTCCGCATTGGTCATATTTAGTCCACTCTATCAACTTCGGTCTATTCAGTCCAAGTTGGTCTTATTCGGTCCACTTTGGTTCTATTTGGTCCATTCTATCCATTTTGGTCCTGTTCGGTGCATTCGGTCTTATTTACTATTAATTCCACTATAAAATCAACCAAAGGGGTCTAAAGGTACTTTGCAATTGGTATCAAAACAAGGTTAACTTAGTTTAAGATTTATTTCCTGAGTGTGACCTTTGACTTCATTAATCTTTCCTTGACAACATGGGCGGTGCTAGCCATGTTCTAGGGGGTTCAAATGAACCCCCTGACTTGGCAAGAAAGAAAATACAAAATATAAAATATTTATTTTGTTTTGACCCTCTAAAATAAAAATTGGAACACTTTAACCCTAATTTTTTTTTAATCACAACTAAAATAACCTTAAATATAATCCTCTTACTAATATTTCGGCATTTTTAAATAATAATAAAAAGTCCAACAACAAGCTAATTTAATCTAAAACCTTGAAAATAACAATTAGTTACTGAATTTGAAGTTCTTTTAATTTGTTATTTGTTGAGTAGGGATTAAGGGCGTGGGACAGGCCAAGAGTGATTGAATGAAGACAAGAGCAAATGCTAACACAACAAAAATTTTCTTAGCATCTATTTGGAAACAGTTTATCTAACTTTTTGCTTAAAGTATAAAATAAGTAGGAAATCATATGAGACTTGCAAATAGTAGAAAAAAAAGTTGAAGTAATAAGTTGGCTTATAATCAAGACCCAAACACACAATACAGTTACAAAGAACAATAGTTGTCAAAATTGAGTTGAATTGTAAAATACAAGAATTGTAAAGCGTTAAAACAAACTAATAGATAGAAGTATTTTGAGCAATGATAATTAAAGTCCACTTAGCAATAATGATTAATAATTTTATTGTATTTGAAAACTATGGATGATTTTCAAGATTTCATCTAAGCAATAATAATTACCATGTTCATTGTATTATGAAGCTATATGCCAAATGAACTAATAGTTTATATTTTATTTTCTTGCTAGTACTATGGGGAAATTAGTAATAAAGAAATTTCGTAGACCACAATATTTATTTTCTATCTAAGATTTATCTTCTTATTGATCTCCTTAGAAAAAAATCCTGGAGCCACCACTGCTTGACAATCTTGTTGCTCTTCAACGGCTGCAATAATGCCTACTGAACAATGTGCATGAGAGCTTTCCTCAAATCCATTGATGATAAATTTTGGCTCTTTGTCAACAAAGGCTAAACTGGTACTACTCCTATAGTGATCAGTGGTCCACTGAGTAACTAATTGCAACTAACATAAATAGCAAAGGTCTTAATACAATATTCATTGCTATCTCTTAAGAAGAGATTAGGAGAACTTCTAGTGTAGAGAGGGCGAATAAAGCTTGGAACATACTAGATACAACACATGAAGGTGCTAAAACAGTCAAAAACTCAAAACATCAGATGACATTGAGAATTCTAGGTTTGAAGAGATTAGAATGGCCGAGGATGAAACTTTCAACGAATTCTATGCAAACTAAATGATATTGAGAATTCAAGTTTCAACTTAGGAGATAAAATCGTTGAACATAAGATTGCAGGGAAGATTATGAGATCCTTAAACAAGAGGTTTAGTCCTCAGGTAATGACCATAGAAGTGAGTAAGGACCTAGATTCTATAAAGGTTGAGGAATTATTACAAACATATGAGCTTACCAACCTCAGACAAGTAAAACAAGTCGATGGCCTTAAAAATTGTCAATGAAGAGGATATTGATTCCTCTAAGGATGATCGTATGAGCAACAAATAACCTTCCTTGCTAAACAATTTTGGAGATTTATGAAGAATTCTAGGAATAGAGGCAAGAGAAAACTTCTAAAAAATTTGAACCTTCTAAGAATGAATCAAAATAGAAGGTAAATGCTAAAAAGGATAAGAATGTTCAATCTTTTGTTTCATGATATCGGGAGTTCTCCATAATAGCTTAGCAAATTATTGACACACATATTAGCTCAGCAAGTCCACTTAAAGAAAACAGAATTACCAAGTAATGGGAATATGGATACCCACATTTTGAGAAGGATATCCACATAACCTAAAAATAAGGTTTAGTGAGAATCTCTATGCCCTTAAGTATAAGGATTCCTTTGAGTTATTTACAACAAATTATGGGAATATTTTTAAATCCTAAGTGGATTCCTAAAATCCAAAAAGACTATCCTGAAACTTGTAAGTGGAGTATGATCATACAACTTGAAATATTGAATATATTTATTACTTCGGTATAAAAATACAATTCTTATTTAGATTTTAATGATAATATAACATGATTCACTTATTTTTTTTTATAAAAAAAAAATCAAATTTACATTCATTAGTTTTCAAACAATGCTTTAAGATTGTAAGGTCCTGTGATATTAGGAGTTCCATTCCACATTAGCTCAGCAAATTGTTGGTTGGCCTTTTCGGAGGGATGAATGGAGTCAAAGAACACATATTCACTAACATTATGACATAATTTGTATTCTTTGACAGATCTCTTGCCTCCACAACTAAAAATTCCTCTATATGGACCGGTTCCACAACATGC
>JARYZH020001884.1:0-21191 GCA_030021035.2 Notholithocarpus densiflorus | reverse complement strand
GTACCCCTAAAATAGCTAAAATGACAACAAAAAAAAAAAAAAAAAGATAAATCCTTTAGCATGAGAAAAAAAAAAAAAAAAATACTCTGAAACCTCTAAAATGACAAAAATACCTCAAAATCAATAAAATGACCAAAATACCATAAAACCTCTAAAATGACAAAAAAAAAAAAAACCCTAAAACCTCTAGAAAGACAAAAATACTTTCAAAACCTCAAAAATGAGCAAAATTACCTTGGAACCTCTAAGATAATCAAAATACTACCAAAACCTCTCAAATGACAAAAAAATACACTAAAACCTAAAAAAAGACTAAAAATACCTCGAAATCGGTAAAATGACCAAAATACCCCCCCAAGATCTCTAAAATGACAATTTTGGTCATTTAAGAAGTTAATGAGTATTTTGGTTATTTTAGAAATTTCAATATATTTTGGTCATTTTAGATATTTGAAGGGTATTTGGGTCATTTTAGAGGTTTCACGATATTTTGGATGTTTTAGAGATTTTGAGAGTATTTTTGGTCATTTTAGAGGTTTCAAGTATATTTTGGTAATTTTAGAGGTTTCAGGAGTATTTTTGGTCATTTTAAAGGTTTCAAGGTATTTTTAGTTATTTTAGAGATTTTGAGGGTATTTTAGTCATTTTAGAGATTTGGGGGTATTTGCGTCATTCTACAGGTTTCAATAGTATTTTGGCCATTCTAGTTGTTTTTGGAGTATTTTGGTCATTTTAGAACATACTTGCACAGCCTTGGAGGCATATGTCTCATGATATCTTACATGCATCAAGAATACGTGTTTAGATATTGATGGCTTTGATTTTAAAGGAAAAAACAAAAGTGACTTTAGTTTGAAAACCATTTGAAAAACCCATGATTAATAAGAGTTAATGTCAAGATAAACTGAGAATCTAATGTTTGATCCAGAGGAGCACCTACTAGTATCTTCCCTTTAAACATTAAATTTTGAAAATCAGTATTCTTTATGGAAAATATAATTTTAAAGGTAGTACTTTGAACTACTCCTATCACTCCCATGTGTGATTTAGGGGAAAACATAACTTCAAAGAAAGTACTCTAGCGAGCATAATTTTAATGGGATGGTCAGATTACAAGAACAAGGCTCACCAAATCTTCATGAGGTCACATGGCATATGATTATCATGCTCTAATTCATATTTAAATCTTGATCATTTGATTGGAAGAGAATTATCAAATATTGGTGTTGTCGAAATTTGAGAATAATTGGATGGTTAAATTGAGAGAACAGAGCCAATCAAAGTTGTTTACCGTGCGGGTACATGACACACGCATGTCCATCACATGCCATACTTAGATCTGGAATCCGACCGTCGGATTTGAAGAATGTAATGAAAGGTTAATTATGGTAAATTATGGTCACAATTAGACGGTTGGATTTAGAGAAATGTGTTGTCAAAGTTTACTTAAAGTTGGTCAAACCCGGTCAAACTTAATAAATAGTCCCGAGACTACTGGATTTGGTGAAACTAGGTTAAGTGGGAAGGTTTTTAGTAGGTTATTGGGTATTGGCATAGTTTAGGGGTAGCAAAATTGGACACGACCCGCGAACCCAACACAACACGCACGAAATTAGCAAGTTATAGGTTGAGTCTTAATGGGTTTGTGTCGTATTTGGGTTGACATGATTAACCCGTTTAATAAATGGGTTAGGTTAGTGTTCAACATATGGAACCCGTTTGACCTGTTTAATTAAATGACATTTTACTAATATACCTTTCAAACCCTAGATATATAAACTTATTAGTTGTTGTGGTTTATTTTCTTTGACATATAGTGATTAATTATTTTGTGATATTGAGATATACTTTAGTTTTGAATAACTATTTGTGATGCAATTACTCGTTAGTTCTGAATTTTATATTAAAAATATTTTTTTTTGTTTTTTCTTAATTTTTTTTTTCTTTATGAAAATATTTAATAAACAAGTTGACATGTTTAATAAATGGGTCGTGTTAGGATTGAGGAATCTTGACCCATTTAATAAACATGTCAGGTTAGTGTTGACCTATATAGTCGAATATTCATGAGTTGACACGACACGAACCCGACACACGAACATGAATTGCCACCCCTAGCATAGTTGTTAGAAAATCTCAAAGAATAAATAATTTTGCAAGATGACGAACATGGCGTTAACATTGACTTAGAACTTAAATATAATTTAATTTAAAGTTTAGAATTGACTACAACAAAATGTATTTTCAGTGACGAAAAAATTCGTTTCGTCACTAAGGACCTTTAGTGACGAAATTGGACTTTTAGTGACGAAACTCATTTCGTCACTGTAGCCCCATCACTAAAAGTCCTGGTGACGAAAAATTTCGTTACTAAAAGTCTGATTTGATTTATAAAAAAAAAACTTTTAGTGATGAAAACGTTTCGTCACTAAATGTTTTCCTCACAAAAAACACTATTCAGTGACGAAAATATTTCGTCACTAAAAACACTTTAGTTTACTAAATCATATTTAGTGACGAATAATTTCGTCACTAAAACTATGTTCGAGTACATATAGTGACGAAAAAATTCGTCACTAAAACTATTTTTAAGAAAATCCAGGCACATATAGTGACAAAAATTTTCGTCACTAAAACCATTTCTTACAAAATTTTGCTATATTTAGTGACGAAATTTTCGTCACTAAAACAATTTTTTGTTGCTATATTTGTGACGAAAAAATTCGTCACTAAAACTTATTTTCTGTTTTTATTTTTTTCATGGCTTTGATATTAACCTGTAACCTGTCATTACATTATTAAAACCTCACATTTGAATAACACATTTATTTCAACAACACATTTATAAAAAAAGATCCATACATTCCACAAGTAAAAAATAAAACAAGTATCCAATTCAAACTCCTTCCATACAATAATTGTTTGCAATACATACAATAACTCTACCTAAACCCTATTTTAGAACTAACGGAAGATGTCCTCATATGTCTTCAAGTAATGCCAAAAGTAAATCCCCTAAAAGCCACCAATAAGAAATCTGCACAAATATAAAAACAATACTTCGTTAAAATCGTAAAGTAAAAACATTAACTATGTTATAAGAAACATTTCTATCAATGCATTAAGAGTAACCACACCAATAAATTAAAATCACAACTCCTAATGTATAAGTTGTAGAAAACAAATAAAGTACTAACCAAAAAGTGTTTTAACTTGAAGTTGAACCACCCCTATAAGTAAGAGCATCATCATAACCCTTGCTCCTCAAAAAATTAAGAATATTCTTATGGACCTCATCTTGCTTAGTTCGTGCCTCTTGGTAAAATAAAGTACTAACCAAAAAGTGTTTTAACTTGAAGTACATGAATTGAGCAACAATCATTTAACAACCTATATATAAGTAAAGAGGATGCAGCACATACATGTCATAGAGAGAAAACAAATCAAACAACAATTTAGCCTAACAACATAGATACACCTAACCAAATATTGTACCAAAGTCAAAACTATGTTTTTCTAATTGTTAACAAGAAGGCTTAAAATGTAGTACTTTTTTTGTTGTTTGGTAAAGTCACTCATTCATGTAAGGAACACATCAAACCAAATAATAAAGTTAAAATCAAATTATAGAATTTCCTTATTTTATAGGTAAATACAACTCACCCATCCATACAAGATTGATCCCATGATCAACTTTGAGGACAATGTTTGTCAATCAGCACATATCTTCCTTTTGTTTCCCCTTCAAGAAAATAGAAGAAAGAAAACTCTTTTTTACATAAATCCTTTTCCCAGCAACTCCCAATTCCAAACAAGAAGATTACACACATATAAAGAAGTTTGGATTTGGTTACTGAATGGACTAATCCGCATTCGAATGAAATGAACCTATAACACTTTATAGGTTCTAACATTTTTTTTTATTGGTAAGTTACACATGCACCCAACGGTTTTTGAACCAACAACTTTCATAGGTTTAAACTGTCATCATAACCCAAAGTTAACATAACTTTGAGGTCAATGCTTGTCAATTTGCAAATATCTTCATTTGTTTTCCTTGCAAAAAAAAAAAAAAATTCCTTGTCCCAGATACTCCCATTTCAAACAAGAAGATTACATACTAAAATACTTCTTTCTACATATATGTCCAGTCCAACCAACAGATTTCCATTAAAATCACATAATGAATAATCAAATACTTACAATTATTGAAATCAAATAAAATACTATTCATCACATCTAATCAACAATACTCATTCACATTTGCAAGAATTGAAAAACACTACCAATATGTATTTAAACCACCTTATAACACCATGCAAGCCACCCGCTTGCTCCAACACAACAACCCACCACAAAACCAATCACAAACATCACAACTATAATGCTTACAAGTATTGAAATCAAATAAAGGAACACAATTGCTACTAATCAACAAGTTTCATTCACATTTGCAAGAAATTGACATCACATCTAATCAACAATACTCATTCACATTTACAAGAAATGAAAAACACTCTCAATATGTATTTAAACCACCTTATAACACCATGCAAGCCACCTGCTTGCTCCAACACAACAACTCACCACAAAACCAATTTCCAACATCACAAGTATAGAGTTTTACAAGTATTGAAATCAAATAAAATATTATTCATCACATCTAATCAACAATACTCATTCATATTTGCAAGAATTGAAAAACACTTCAAATATGTATTTAAACCACCTTATAACACCATGCAAACCACCCGCTTGCTCCAACAAAACAACCCACCACAAAACCAATTTCCAATATCACAAGTATATATAGAGTTTTATAAGTTTTTAACTAGAATTTACTTACTTTGCTCAAGCTAAGTTTACAACTTTCAGAAAAAATCCCAAGTTAACTTGTGTTCTTCACCTTGTTCCTCACAATTTCTTTAGCCACAAAAGAGAAAGAGAGCTGGAGATAAAAGAAAGACAACCAGTTAAGTAGACCAAATCTTTGCTCAAAAACGCAAAGCAAAGCACCAATGGAATTTTGACCATAAAGACAACCAGTTAAGTATGCATGTATGAATGAATGAATATTAATGAAGAAAAAAATTTAAATTAATTAAGACACCAAGGCCATTTGCCAGATAGGAACTTTACCTTGCACTAAAAAGAGCATAGATTATCTTTAATAATTATCAACCAAAAAAAAAAAATTGTAACAAACCATAACCTTTTACCGGTTCTTTCACTTCCTTTATTGTCTTTATAGAGAACAAGGAGGACATGATCCATCCTCTCAACACTAAAATACAAACAAACAAAATTGCAACTTTAATGTTCATTCCCACAAACAAATCCAAGCAAGCCTATCTGAATTAAAGGTTCAATAAATACATGGGCCCATGAATCTTGGATGGAAACTGTAGCTGTTAAACTAGTCCATAACTTAAATTCCTCCTCATTTAATGATACTTGCAATAGAAGGACTACCTATCACAGCAATTGGTGTAGAAACAAGCACCAACTGAACCCAAAAAAGTAGCATTATGACTTTCAATTCAAAACCAAGCAAAATAGAGACACCCATCTTCACCTTTCAATACTACCGTACTTCAAATTCATTCAGTAGGGCCAGTTTTTATTTTGGTCAAGTCAAATTTTATGATTTTCGAAACATGGCAACCACCAATTAGTCTAATTTATATTATTATTTTTTAATACCAAGTTTAAACAGCTGCACTAATCTGGTGCCACGTCAGCGATTCTAAGGAATGCCTCAGAAGCCAAATTTGGGATTCAGAAAAGACAGCCACAAATAAGCCAAAAACAACAACAAAACTACCTTGCCATTACTGGAATTGGGACCATCTACTTGATTACCTTAATAAGAGACAGATAGGCATGCACATCTTGCACTAAGATGACAGATGGTACATCAACAATTTGGTCATTAACCATGGCACTTTTTTTTGTAAATTTGTCTAAATTAAATACTAATGAGAAATGGAATATCATTACTAATATAAAGTATGAATAAGTAAATCAACTCATAATTAAAAAACTAGCGTTCAAATCCCTTAAAACCCACAAAATAAAAAATCAACATGTGCGTCTGCTTTAATATCATAACTCATTTAATAATCATGTAGCTGCTTTGTCTTGTTTCGATAACTTCATTGATCACGTAATTAAAATATGGTCTTCAAGTATACTTTGACTAAGAAAGTATGCTCTTATAACTTAGAGAAGACCATAATGGCGAGCTAATCCATGCAAAATATGGTCTTCCCCATGTTATAAGAGCATACTTTCTTAGTCAAAGTATACCTTCTCTAAATGTTAAGAGCATACTTTCTTAGTCAAAGTCTCTCTTCAAAATCAGATACTCCAGTTAAGCAAAGGCTCTCCATGAATTAAATTAAGGGTTTTAAGAACGTAATTGTAAATAATTAAAACATTTAATGAAGTAAACACTAATCAATTATCCTTAAACAACATGCTCCTTAATTGTTTAAGAAGACTGAAATAAAGAAATTGCTTCAAAATAAAACTTAAGTATCACACACAGTAAGCATATTGTGGTGTAGTTGGTCCCATCTTTCCCTTAGGATCCCAGTCAAGCATGATCTTGACCTTAATACCAAGTACACCCTATAATCATTAAAAAGGGAGGAGAAGATAACGCATCAGTAATATAAATTATTATTAACCTTGTGAAAAAACATAGCCTGACCCAAGAAAATAAACAAACCCGAATTATGGAAAATCTTCAGCAGCTGCTATCAAATCAAGCACCATAATTAAAATATAGAAGCTAGCAATGTGTTCATAAAAAAAAAAAAAATAGAAGCTAGCAATGAGACTGACCTGTCTAAGAAGAACGTGTCTCACAGCTGAGTTAATGTACTCTTGGACAGGTTGACCAGAGGATATCATGTAACCATCCTTGAACTTCATTGACTTGGCACGCTGGGCTCGGAGCTTTCCACTCACTATGACCTGAGTGAAGATTTAAGTACATTAAAATTAAAATTAATTCCAAAAAGAAACACACGACAGATAAGGGAAAAAAAAAATCCTGACATACCTCACATCCCTTCGCCCCATTCTCCATGACAAATATCAAGACACCGTAGCAAGCCCTAAAACATGAGAAATCCACACCACAAATAAGCTTCTCTGTTCACAAAACTCAAAATTTTCAATTTTCACCCAAGCTGCAAAGATCGATAAATAAATAAATCAATAAATCAAAATAAAATTAAAAATATATTTAAATTGCAATAAAAATTTTGAGACTGTAGAACAGATTTAAATATAATGACGAGGTTGACTATAACTTGAACAAACAAACAAAATGAAAATTTTGTTACCTCTGCACAAACTCTTTTCCACAGCTTCTCATCCATAACTGTAACGTCCCGTCAGTTTTTTTTTTTTTTTTTTTTTTCCACGTGCCAAGCCCCACCTAACCCCACTACCCAACACTCCTTTTTCAATTCTCCCTTATCTCTTTGACCGGCTCCTTTCTTCTCATTTCTTTCTTTTTCTTCTTTTTCATTCCCCGTCTGGCAGCTTCTCTTCACTCCTTCAAACTCTCTTGCTGGCACCTCCATATCACCATTTCCACCATCATTTTTCCAGCAAGATCACTAGAAAATTTTTGGGAACCCATAAACACCTTCACATCCTTTTTTTGAGGTTTGGTGGGTTTTGCACTTTTGCTTGAGGTTATTTTTATCTAAGTTTTAATAATGATACCTATGTGATTTATGAGCATTGGAAGTGATATTTATGTGTTTTTATGTATGGGTTTTGTTTTGGTGGAATTATTTGATGAGTGGGTATATAATTTGTGCTATTGATGACTACCTAAGGTTGATTTATGGTGGAAAATTTAGGGGTTTTTAAGTTATAACATGTGATGGTTGGTAAATTTAATTTTTCCATTGTCATTGGGTTATTTGGAGTTAGTTGAAGTTCTAAATTTTTTGTGTTGGAGGATATTTTGATTTTGCTTTCATGGGTCTGTTAATGATGTAATTTAAATTTTATGGAAGCTAGTCATAATGTTGGAGATGATATTAAATGGGTCAACTTTATAAATTGGAGTTTATACCTTGTGAATCAATTTGTTGAGAAACTATGGAAGTGGAATATATTATTATGGATGAGGTTAAATACTAGGCTTGCCTAATTAAGTGATTATTTGACAATTCCTAAATTGTGGCTAGATGCAATTTCAAGCTCTATACTTATTGTGATAGGTTTACTTGATATTGTTTAGGTTCTAGCTAATCTCCTTGGAGCTTGGAGAATTAGGATTTTGCGGTTGCGAGGTAAGTAGCTTTTTAATGAGATTTTTTTGGAAAAATAAACATGTTGCATACATGATGTTTTTGGGTTAGACACACTTTTGGAAACTACCTATGGAAACTATATTTTCCTAAAAACTATTGTGTCATAACCTTAATGTATATATATGATTATATATGAAAGTGCATCATATTTGGTATTGCATTTGGGGAAATGCATGAATTGTTGATATGGATAAATGAACATCTTTTATTTAATCTTTGATAAGGAAATCTTGGATATTATGGTATATTAGAAAATTTAAAGATGCTTATCTTGTCTTAGTACTTGGGAAATTGATAGAAAATCTGTTTGACAAAAATGAAGTTGAAACCTTACAAACTTTGTAGAAGTGAGATTATTTAAGGTTTTCTGAAACTACCTGGATATGAACTATGTGTTTCAAAGTAATGTAACCTGTGAGTTGTTTTAACACCATGCCATGTGTGATTTCCCAGTGATCACTCGATTTGTTTTCTGTAGTCTTTGTGACAATGGAATCAAATCCAGGTCAGTGCCCTTTCACTTTGGATGACGCGTTCTTCCCTGCTGTCCATGGGGGGAAGAGGTTCCTTGATTGTGTGTGGGTGAGGCTGCTGCCCATGGGGCCAAGAGACCACATGCAAGAGAGGTCCTATTTGACGCGCTCTCTCTGTTGCCTATGGGGGGAGAGAAAAACCTTGAGAATATGGGTGAGGTTGCTGTCCATGAGGCCTTTTCCCCAATGCAACCTGGGGAAGAACAAAACCTTGAGGGACTAAGAGAGTCTTCGGGCCGCCCAAAGAGGACAATATCATGCACACAGGGGCCAAGAGTCTGCATACCAGAGAGGACAATATCATGCCAGTTGTGAATGGGTGGATCCCTTGACCGGTTTATGTGGTAGTGTGGTATATTTGTGATAATTTATCTTATGTTAGATATTATGGCTTTGGAAATTATATTGTTGATGCTCACAGATTATAGTATATAGTTTCAAGGTATTTACTTTGAGAAAATTTGTATTTCATTATTAGATCATTCTTGTCAGATTATTATTATTGAAGATGAAACTTGCATTTCCCCCACCCCCATTAAATATGCTACTTACTGGGCTCTGTCTCATCCCATTATTTTTATAAACTTTTCAAGTAGGCAACAATCTTTTGAGACAGCTTTTTGGTGGCTAATAGTAGTTAGACTAACTACTGATGGAGGCTGAACTTTTGAAATGGAGATATTAGATGTTGTACATCTTAGAATAGGCTTGACTCATTTTTTTTGTATATTATAATGGTTGTGACTTTATTCCCACTGATGGGGCAAACTGTTGATATGTAATTATTTATTCAGACCTCTATTCTTTTGTGGCTATTGGTCATTGTAATTAATGCTTAGAGCTCTGACTTACTTTGAGAGTACATTCAATGGAATTATTATGATAATTCTTGATGTTGGTACTTGATATGATTTTTGTGGATTGGATTGTCGAAAAGAAAAAAAAATCTACAGGTACTTTGAGACGTATTTCTCATGCTTTGGACCCTTTGGGGTTTGGGGCGTGACAGTTATGGTATCAGAGCTTAGGTTATGATTCTGTAGACTTTGAAAATAGGAATTGATTTTGATCTAAGTCAGAGCATTAGGGGTTTGATGAATTCTTTATTTTTTTCCTTTGTTTCAGCTTCCACTTGCTATTCCTTTTTCCTTGTCTATCTTTTCTATGTTAACCTTCTATGTTGCCTTGTGATTTACTTGCTTGTTTCTTGGGTATAGGTATAAGTACTTTCGTACACTATGCCTCCTAAAAAGAAAGCACATAAAGTAAGGCATGTGGATGAGGTTACAGCTCCAGAGCATGGCCATAGGCAACGCCAAGAGCGTGAGAGATCTGTCACTCCTGATGGTGGTGAGATTGATGAGGTGGCCGTGGCAGACAGGATTTATGCTAGGATTGCTAGAGCAGTTCTGGGTGGTGAACGTAGGAGGGAGGGTTGACTTTTTGGGGAGTTCCATAAGCAAAACCCTCCAACTTTTGATGGGGGACCTGATCCTATGGCAGCAGAGAATTGGCTGCTAAAGATGGAAAAATTACTGAGAGCCCTTGAATGTACTGATGCTTAGAAGGTGCTTTATGCCACTTATGCTCTTCAGGGTTCTGCTGATAGATGGTGGTCAAGCACTGAGCCATTGTTGAGTACGGAGTTGGGAAGGGACACTCCCATTACTTGGGAGAAGTTTAAGGAAGTTTTCAATAGGACATACTTCCCCGATGTAGTGAGGGACCGTAAGACAAGAGAATTTTCTGATTTGGTTTAGGGGGCTATGACAGTGGAGGAGTATGTTGCTAAGTTTGTTGAGCTCTCTCGCTTTGCTCCTTACTTGATTCCGGATGAGTCCAAGAAAGTGAAAAAGTTTCGGGAGGGCCTTAATGGTAGGATTCGCCCTCTCATTATAGCCTCTGGAGTGGATACTTTTACGGAGGCTATGAAGCGGGCAATGAGTCTTGAAGAAGACTTTAAGTACAACCCCAGTTCCAAAGAGAGTGAAAAGAAGCAAGGGCCCTTTAATTCTCAACATGGTAAGGGTCAAGGGCATAAGAAAGGATTCTTTAAAAACTCGGGTAATAGAAGACAATCTTCTAGGCATAGCAAGAATGCCTATTCTTAGTCTGGTGATAAGAAGTCTTGCTCTTGTTGTGGTAAACTTCATGATGGACAAAATTGTGATGGGGTCAAGATTTGTTTTGTTTGTAAGCAACCCGGACACTTTGCTAGAGATTGCCCAAGTTTTAAGGGCTCGGGTTCCTCTTCCTCATCTCAAGTTGCAAAGGGTAATTACAATGGGAAGAAGGTGCAAGGTAGAGTGTATGCCTTGACTACTCAGGATGCTCAGGCCACGAATACAGTGGTGGCAGGTATACTTCCTTTGTTCTCTGCACATGCTAAAGTTCTCTTTGATCCTGGTTCTACACATTATTTTGTTTCTTGTGCATTTGCTAAAAATCATGACAAGAGCCCCGAACTACTTGATTTTGAGTTATCGGTTTCTACCCCTGTTGGTGATACTTTAATGACTAATCTTGTGCTTAAGTCTTGTATTATTTGTATTGAGGGTAGAGAGTTATTGGCTGATTTGGTGTTGTTAGATATGCATGATTTTGATGTCATTTTGGACATGGATTGGTTGGCTTCTTACCATGCTAATGTGAATTGTTTTGAGAAAGAGGTGGTGTTTAGGCCTCCAGGTGAATCAAAATTTCTATTTAAGGCTTCATGTTTGCCTTTTATGCCTCGTGTGATATCATGCATACAAGCAAACCGCTTGCTTAGAAAGGGATGCCAAGGATTCCTTGCTAGTGTAGTGGATTTACAAAGTGGAGAATTGGAGATAGGAGACATTCCCATTGTAAGGGAATTTTCAGATGTTTTTCCTGATGATCTACCTGGGTTGTCCCCGAATCGTGAGATTGAGTTCTCTATTGATCTCCTTCCTGGCACTACACCTATTTCTAAGGCACCATATAGAATGGCACCCACAGAGTTGAAAGAACTTAAGGAGCAATTGGTAGAACTACTGGACAAAGGGTTTATTCGCCCTAGTGCCTCGCCTTAGGGAGCTCCAGTTTTATTTGTCAAGAAAAAGGATGGGTCTATGAGGTTATGTATTGATTACCGTGAGCTTAATAGAGTCACCATAAAGAATAAGTATCCTTTGCCTCGTATTGATGACCTATTTGATCAGTTGCAAGGAGCACAAGTCTTTTCTAAGATTGATCTTCGTTCTGGTTACCACCAGTTGAAGATTAAGGGTGAGGATATACCAAAGACGGCCTTTCGGACTAGATATGGTCATTAAGAATTTTTGGTGATGCCGTTTGGATTAACTAATACCCCTGCTGCTTTTATGGATTTGATGAATAGGGTATTTCATGAGTACTTGGATCGATTTGTCATTGTGTTCATTGATGATATTTTGATTTATTCTAAGAGTCAAGAAGAGCATGAAGAACACTTGAGGATTGTTTTACAGATTCTAAGAGAAAGGAAGTTGTATGCTAAGCTGAAGAAGTGTGAATTCTGGTTGAATCAAGTGGTATTTTTGGGTCATGTGATATCTAAGGATGGAATTACAGTGGATCCTAATAAGATAGAAGTGGTGGTTAATTGGGATAGGCCTACAAATGTGAGTGAGGTTAGAAGTTTTTTGGGCCTTGCTGGTTACTATAGAAGATTTGTAGAGGGATTTTCCTACATTGCAGCTTCTTTGACACAATTAACTCGGAAGAATGTTAAATTCGAGTGGAAGGAAGAATGTGAGAAAAGCTTCCAAGAGCTAAAGCGGAGATTGGTCACAGCTCCAGTGTTAACTATTCCTTCAGGTGCTGGGGGTTTTGTCATTTATAGTGATGCTTCTCATAAGGGACTTGGTTGTGTGTTGATGCAAAATGGGAAGGTTGTGGCTTATGCCTCTCGTCAATTGAAAAATTATGAGAAAAATTACCCCACTCATGACTTGGAGTTGGCTGCAGTTGTTTTTGCTTTGAAAATTTGGAGACATTATTTGTATGGGGAAAGATGCGAGATTTTCACTAATCATAAAAGTTTAAAGTATTTCTTTACCCAAAAGGAGTTAAATATGAGGCAACGGAGATGATTGGAATTGGTTAAGGATTATGATTGCTCTATTAACTATCATCCTGGTAAGGCTAATGTTGAAGTTGATGCTCTTAGTAGAAAGCCTTCAAGTTTTTCAGCTGCTTTGCTAACCACTCGAAAGGAAATTATTCAGGATCTTGAAAGGATGGAGATTGAGGTTGTTATGGGCCATTCTGAGGCCTACATGGCTAGTTTGAGTGTTCAACCAACTTTGGTGGAAATAATTAAATTGTCACAGGCCGATGACCCACACTTAAAGAAAATCATGGATGAGGTGCGTAGTGGAAAGAAATTTGAATTTTCTATCTCTGAGGATGGTGCTTTGAGACTTGGAAGTAGGCTTTGTGTGCTAAATGATCCATTGATAAAAAAGGAGATTCTAGAGGAGGCTCACTATTCCCCATATACAATACATTCTGGTAGTACAAAAATGTACCGTGATCTTCGTGAAAACTTTTGGTGGAATAATATGAAAAGGGAGATTGCTCACTTTGTAGAGAAATGTTTGACTTGTCAACAAGTTAAGGTGTTGCATCAACGACCTTCAGGTTTGTTGCAACCACTTCCTATTCCCCAATGGAAGTGGGAGAAAATCACTATGGATTTTGTTTCAGGATTGCCGAGATCTCCTAAGAGTCATGATGCTATTTGGGTGATTGTTGATAGAATGACAAAAACAGCTCATTTTCTCCCTATTCGAATGAACTACTCCCTTGATCAGTTAGCTTAGCTCTATGTTGATGAGATTGTAAGACTTCATGGAGTACCTGCTACTATTGTTTCAGATAGAGATCCAAGGTTTACTTCTCATTTTTGGGGTGGTGTGCAAAAGGCCTTAGGTACTAGATTGAATTTTAGCACAGCTTTCCACCCTCAGATAGATGGACTGTCTGAAAGGACTATTCAAACTCTAGAAGATATGTTGAGAGCATGTGCTTTGGATCTTAAAGGGAGTTGGGCTAGTCACTTACCTTTGGTGGAGTTTGCTTACAATAATAGTTACCATTCAAGTATTGAAGCAGCACCTTATGAGGCTTTGTATGGGAGAAAGTGTAGATCCCCAATTTGTTGGGATGAAGTTGGAGAACGAAAAATCTTGGGGCCAGATATTATTCAAAGGACTTGTGAAAAGGTAAATATGATTCGTGATCGACTTCGAGCAGCCCAAAGTAGACAAAAGAGCTATTTTGATATTAAAAGGAAGGCTTTGGAACTTGAAATTGGAGATAAAGTTTTCCTACGAGTTGCACCTATGAAAGGGGTAATGAGATTTGGCAAAAAGGGTAAGTTAAGCCCTAGGTTTGTAAGGCTTTTTGAGGTCTTGGAGAGAGTGGGCGAAGTTGCATATAGAATTGCCCTACCACCGGCCTTGTCAGGAATTCATAATGTCTTCCATGAGTCTATGCTAAAGAAATACATTTCTGACCCTTCACATGTTTTGAGCTATGAGCCTCTTTAGATTAGAGATGATTTATCATACGAAGAAGTTTCGGTAGAGATTTTGGATCGTAAGGAGCAAGTGTTACGCAAGAGAACAATACCTTGGGTAAAGGTGCTTTGGAAGAATCATTCAGTGAAAGAGGCATCTTAGGAGCGTGAGGAGGATATGTTGTTAAGATATCCAAGCCTTTTTCAAGATCAAGGTACGTAAAATTTCGAGGACGAAATTTTTATAAGAAGGGAAGATTGTAATGTCTCGTCAGTTTTTTATTTTTTTAAAATGTAAGTTTAGATTTTTGGTTTCCCACGTGCCAAGCCCCACCTAACCCCACTTCCCACCACTCCTTTTTCAATTCTCCCTTATCTCTTTGACCGACTTCTTTCTTCTCATTTCTTTCCTTTTCTTCTTTTTCATTTCCCGTCTGGCAGCTTCTCTTCACTCCTTCAAACTCTCTTGCCGGCACCTCCATATCACCATTTCCACCATCATTTTTCCGGCAAGATCACTAGAAATTTTTTGGGAACCCATAAACACCTTCACATCCTTTTTTTGAGGTAAAAATTTCTCATCTTTTTGGTGGGTTTTGCACTTTTGCTTGAGGTTATTTTTATCTAAGTTTTAATAATGATACCTATGTGAATTATGAGCATTGGAAGTGATATTTATGTGTTTTTATGTATGGGTTTTGTTTTGGTGGAATTATTTGATGAGTGGGTCTATAATTTGTGCTATTAATGACTACCTAAGGTTGATTTATGGTGGAAAATTTAGGGGTTTTTAAGTTATAACATGTGATGGTTGGTAAATTTAATTTTTCCATTGTCATTGGGTTATTTGGAGTTAGTTGAAGTTCTAAATTTCTTGTCTTGGAGGATATTTTGATTTTGCTTTCATGGGTCTCTTAATGATGTAGTGTAAATTTTATGGAAGCTAGTCATAATGTTGGAGATGATATTAAATGGGTTAACTTTATAAATTGGAGTTTATACCTTGTGAATCAATTTGTTGAGAAACTATGGAAGTGGAATATATTATTATTGATGAGGTTAAATACTAGGCTTGCCTAATTAAGTGATTATTTGACAATTCCTAAATTGTGGCTAGATGCAATTTCAAGCTCTATACTTATTGTGATAGGTTTACTTGATATTGTTTAGGTTCTAGCTAATCTCCTTGGAGCTTGGAGAATTAGGATTTTGCGGTTGCGAGGTAAGTAGCTTTTTAATGGGATTTTTTTGGAAAAATAAACATGTTGCATAAATGATGTTTTTGGGTTAGACACACTTTTGGAAACTACCTATGGAAACTATATTTTCCTAAAAACTATTGTGCCATAACCTTAATGTATATATATGATTATATATGAAAGTGCATCATATTTGGTATTGCATTTGGGGAAATGCTTGAATTGTTGATATGGATAAATGAGCATCTTTTATTTAATCTTTGATAAGGAAATCTTGGATATTATGATATATTAGAAAATTTAAAGATGCTTATCTTGTCTTAGTACTTGGGAAATTGATAGAAAATCTGTTTGACAAGAATGAAGTTGAAACCTTACAAACTTTGTAGAAGTGAGATTATTTAAGGTTTTCTGAAACTACCTGGATATGAACCATGTGTTTCAAAGTAATGTAACCTGTGAGTTGTTTTAACACCATGCCATGTGTGATTTCCCAGTGATCACCCGATTTGTTTTCCGTAGTCTTTGTGACAATGGAATCAAATCCAGGTCAGTGCCCTTTCACTTTGGATGACGCGTTCTTCCCTGCTGTTCATGGGGGGAAGAGGTTCCTTGATTGTGTGTGGGTGAGGCTGCTGCCTATGGGGCCAAGAGACCACATGCAAGAGAGGTCTTATTTGACGCGCTCTCTCTGCTGCCCATGGGGGGAGAGAAAAACCTTGAGGGTATGGGTGAGGCTACTGTCCATGAGGCCTTTTCCCTAGCGCAACCTGAGGAAGAACAAAACCTTGAGGGACTAAGAGAGCCTTCGGACCGCCCAAAGAGGACAATATCATGCACATAGGAGCCAAGAATCTGCATACCAGAGAGGACAATATCATGCCAGTTGTGAATGGGTGGATCTCTTGATCGGTTTATGTGGTAGTGTGGTATATTTGTGATAATTTATCTTATATTAGATATTATGGCTTTGGAAATTATATTGTTGATACTCACAGATTATAGTATATAGTTTCAAGGTATTTACTTTGAGAAACTTTGTGTTTCATTATTAGATCATTCTTGTCAGATTATTATTATTGAAGATGAAACTTGCATTTCCCCCACCCCCATTAAATATGCTACTTACTGATCTCTGTCTCATCCCATTATTTTTATAAACTTTTCAGAGTTAGCAACAATCTTTTGAGACAGTTTTTTGGTGGCTAATAGTAGTTAGACTAACTAATGATAGAGGCTGAACTTTTGAAATGGAGATATTAGATGTTGTACATCTTAGAATAGGCTTGACTCATTTTTTTTTGTATATTATAGTGGTTGTGACTTTATTCCCACTGATGGGGCAAGCTGTTGATATGTAATTATTTATTCAGACCTCTATTCTTTTGTGGCCATTGGTCATTGTAATTAATGCTTAGAGCTCTGACTTACTTTGAGAGTACATTCAATGAATTATTATGATAATTCTTGATGTTGGTACTTGATATGATTTTTGTGGATTGGATTGTCGAAAAGAAAAAAAAATCTACAGGTACTTTGAGACGTATTTCTCATGCTTTGGACCCTTTGGGGTTTGGGGCGTGACAATAACAGTAACAAAACCCAGATCAATCAATTAATTAATTATAATTAAAAATTTAAAAAAAACACAGTACAAAACAAAGAGGGTAACGAGAGAACCAACCAACCTTTGAAGCTTCGCGACAAATTAGGATCGGAGCTTGTTGTTGCTTAGATCGGTGCGAGGAAGCTTGTGCGAGGAAGGAGAAGGGTTTGCGTTTTGCTTAGATCGGTGTGGGGAAGGCGAAGGGTCGCCGGTGCGAGGAATGCGAAGGGCCGCCGGTGCGAGGAATGCGAAGGGTCGCCTTTGAGAGGAATGCGAAAGGTCACCGGTGCGAGGAATGCGAAGGGCCGCCGGTGTGAGGAATGTGAAGGGTCGCCGGTGCGAGGAAGGCGAAGGGTTGCCGGTGTGTGAAGGGTGGAGACGATGAATGAGGCGACGGCGACGGTGAGACGAGGCGGCGACGGTGAGACGAGGCGATGACGAGATGGTTTAGCACTATTTTATGAGAGAGTGAGTGAGGAAGTGAAACAAAACAAAATGGTGTTAAGGACATATTTTGTGTAATTGGTTAATCTTTTGACAAAACGCACTTTACTTGTATTTGGGTAGATCTAGGATGTGTTTAATACTTCAAGAAACACGTTGTTCAAGTCTAGTATTAAAGCCATGAAGATTGGACCAAGAAACAAGTGAAGAAAAGTTGTTCATTAAAGTTGGACAGATAGCTCGACACCTGCGGACAGATAGCTCAACAGCTTCTCGACACCTCTCGACAGCTAGCTATCTATCGAGCCTCTTAAGGTGTTTCTTATCGTAATCTCGACACCTTCTCGATAGCTGGTGGATCGATCGAGAAAGCTCCTGTTCTCTCAATAGCTTCTCGACACCTGGTGGATCGATCTAGCCTCATCTCTTGTGTCTGATGTTTTAAATCTCGACACCTCTTCGACACCTACCGATCGATCGAGGTTACGAGAAATCAAAATTTTCAGTTTTGATTTTTGGGCCAGGCTTTTATATTTGTGTAGGGTTTCTTTTCTCACAACCCTAGACCTATATAAGGCTTATTTTAAAGGCCGTCACATAAGAGAATACAAGGAGAACATATGCAAAAGGTGACCGATGCCTTATTCTCTCTGAAAGAAGCTACTGCGTCTTTGCGCCTTAGGGTTTTGTAACCAAGTGCTTCTTGATCTTCATTGTTGATAAAGTGAAGAACTTTGCAACCAACATCTTTTTCTAGTTGGTGATTGAAGTCGCGTACTGGAATCCGCGCAATTGATTAGTCACGTACTGGGATTCGTGCATCATCAAAGGGTGGCGTTTATATATTAAAGAGTTCAGAGGTTCTGAAGCGGTAGAAGGTTTCTACTGTGAGTTCATCTACGGGGATTGTAGAGTCTAGGGACAAAGGTTTTGTACTAGATCTGAAACTTCTTTTCATTATAGTGGATTGCTTTTTGGGAAGGTTTCCCCCTAGGTTTTTTACTGTGAAACTAGTTTGTTTCATTGATTTTCCTGGGTCATCATATCTTGTCTTATTTACTTTTCCGCTGCATTTATTTTTGACATGATATTGATGTTTGTTTGTTTTAACAAGTTTTATTCATAATAAATCTAATTCATAACTTGGGTTTAAAACTTGTTAATTCTATCAACCAGGGTCTAAATTTCCCAACAAGTGGTATCAGAGCACTTGTCCAAACAAGTGGTATCAGAGCGGGTTCACTCTGATTGGATTAATTTCCTGAGTGTGATCCTTGACCCCCGTTGTCATGAATTGTGGACAATCTCTTTTGATTCCTCCTTTATTTGATGGAATTAATTATGCGTACTGGAAAGTTCGTATGAAAGTTTTTTTGCAGGCTCTTGGTGAACAGGTATGGCAAGCTGTTGGAGTTGGCTGAATTAAGCCAAAGGAAGCACCGGTGGATTGGGATGATGCAACAATCATAGCTGCAAATTTCAACAGTAGGGTCTTGAATGCTTTGTTTTGTGGGGTGACCAATGAGGAATTCAAAAAGATATCATCCACGGAAGTTGCCAAGGAAGCATGGACTATTCTTGAGACCACCTATGAAGGTACCAAGGCAGTAAAGACTGTGAAACTTCAAAGACTCACTAGTAGTTTTGAAGAAATAAGGATGGAGGAGGATGAGACCTTTGATGAGTTCTATGCTAAACTCATGGATATTGTAAATTCTGCCTTTAATCTTGGAGAATTTATTGCAGAATCCAAGATTGTTAGAAAAATTCTTAGGTCCTTACCTGAAAGATTTCATGCAAAGATCACTGCCATTGAAGAAGCAAAGGACATTGATCAAATTCCTTTGACTGAGCTTGTAGGGAACCTTCAAACCTATGAGATGAGATTAGGCTCAGTGGAAAAATGTGGAAAGAGTAAAAACTTGGCTCTTAAAGGTATAGAAGAAAAGATTGAGGACTCTGAAGATGAAGATGAAGATGAAGATGAAGATGAGGATGAGGATCTAACCTTCATAACTGATGAGATTATCAAATTTCTTCAATTCAGGAAAAAGGATAAGGGCAAACCTCCTAGGAAATCTAAATCCTTAAGGAATGACAAGAATGAGAAACCCCTCATCCAATGCCATGAGTGCAAATGTTTTGGTCATATGAGGATAGAGTGCCCAAACTACCTCATGAAGGAAAAGACCAAGGAGTCAAAAGATAAAGGATTGGTTGCTGCTTGGAGTGACACTGAGAATGACTATTCTGATGAGTATGTGGGTGAATGTAGTCATGTTATGGCCTTTTCTGCCTCAACCGATAAGGTGATTGTGAAGAGTACTAGTGACAGTGAGGATTCTTTTGATGATGAAGTACCCAAAAAGATGACCTTTCAGGAAACCTATGATAAGCTATGCACTGAATTTATAAAATCTAAAAAGACTTCTCATCTTTGTAAAAAAGAGCTTAATGAGGTAAAAACTGAAAAAGCTGATCTGTTAGTCAAGTTAGACAAGACTACAAAGTTAGTTGAGACTCTTATTGTGGAAAACACCTCATTAGAAGAGAATGTCAAGAATCTTGAGGTTGAGCTTAGTTAAGCTAGAATTCAAATAGAGAGGATGTCTAGTGCAAAGCTTGATGAGGTATTGAGTGCTCAAAAGTCTAGTTCTGATAAGACTAGCTTAGGATATGCTGTTTCCTCTAGCCCTTCCTCTTCCACAGCTTCTGGATCAATGACTGTCTTTGTGCCCCAATCTGAGAAAGGTAATAAAGGTATAAAATCTAAATCCTTTGTTAGACCTCATGTTTGTCACCATTGTGGTGCTTCTGGACACATTCGTTCTAATTGCTTTAAGTTGTATCCTCATAAGCAATTGTCCAAAAGGTCACAGGTTTCCTCTCAAGGACCTACACCTTTGTTTGGAGAGTTATTTAAAAGTCTTGAGCTTTTTAACTCAATTTCGGGAGAATCTTAATTCTTCTATGTCCTTTAGTAGACATACTAGGACACATGCCTTTTCATCTTCACGGCCAAAGACTCGTGCTGTGTGGGTGAGAAAGGAGCCTAAGACTTAATTGTCTCTTCTATTTATCCTATGCTTTAATTCTTTCTATCTAAAGTTGGACTCTCTTTACTTGATTTCTTATCTGCTTTTGGAATCATGCTTTCATGCATCTGCATCTTTCTATCATGCCTTCATGCATATGCATTTTTCTTTCATGCTTTCATGTTATTTGTCTGTTTTTGTTTAGTTGTTTAGTTTTTATTTTGTTTTGTTTTCAAAATAAAAATAAAAAGAGAAAAATAAAATAAAAATACAAAAACAATGTGTGTTTTGTGTACATTGGTACTTGTGTACCTTGGATGGCCATTGAAACAAAGTTTTCTAAATTTTGTATCTCTTGTATCTTAGATGAGCATCTCTATGCACAACTAAGTAAATGAGCTTTGTGGCTCTTGTTTGTGATGAGTAAAATTAAGTTGTCTCTTATACTTAACACTCATATCACTCTTTTTGACGGGAAGGATTAGAAAATCCTAAGAGAAAGGCA
>JARYZH020001883.1:0-21203 GCA_030021035.2 Notholithocarpus densiflorus | reverse complement strand
CGGGTTGACAGAGGAAGATTTAGGTTTGAGCTTGGAGATTCGAGCAATGGACCGCGTTTGAATACTTCAGAAGCCCAACTTCATGCAGGGGCCCAAAGTGCTACAACCCGTTTACCCTCTACGGCCCACAACGATATTGGAACTAATGATCAACTAGGCCCGTGCCCAATAAGAGAAGCTGGTATTTGAACTCTAAGGCGCGTATGGTTTAGAGGTGTCTCAGTTTTCATAACTCAAACTCATAACTCATAACTTAATCTCAAAACTTAAAGCTTGCTACTCAAATCTCTCTTACCCTCAATAATTGCAAAACACTTGTTTGGACTCGTAACTCAGTTACATATCCTAAAACTTTTTTCCAAAACCGTGATCCCACCCACTGACACTCCCCATTGTTACTACTGTAGCTACCCGCGTCTCACTAACAAAAAAATCTTCCCCTTTTCTTCTCCTACACATCCTTTCACCTTTCATTTCTCTGACTCTCCCTCTTTTCTATCAAATTGTTTTGTCTATCTCTCTTTCTCTGGCTCTCCCCTCTTCACTCTATATTTGATTTTTTTTTTCCACTCCTCTGTTTCTTTCTCAGCTTTCTCTGTCTCTCCCCTCTTCAATCTGTATTTGATTTTTTTTTTCTCTCTTCTCTGTTTCTTTCTCAGCTATTTTTGGTTGGTTTGAATCGGTGATGGTGGGTTGTTTTAGTGGTTGCTAGGTTCGGATTGGTGATGGTGGGTTTCGGTGGTGGTCATTTGGGTGTTGGCTGGGTTTCACGGTGGAGATAGATCGGGTTTGAGATTGGGTTTTTGGGGCTGGGTCACGGCGTGGCTTGAAGCGGTTGGGGTTGGCTTGAATCGGTTTGGTGTTTCGGTGGTGTGGATCGGCCTGGGTTTGATTGGGTTTTTGGGTTTCAGTTGGTGTTTCGGTGGTGATTTGTTACGGTGGGTTGCTGTGGCGGCGCTGGGTGGGGCTGGGTTTGTGTTTCGGTGGTGTTGTGGTGGTGTTGTGGAGGTGCTGGGTGGGGCTGTGGTGGTGTTTGCAACGGTAATACCCCACAACTCTGAACAGACAAGACAACACAGAAGTCTATGAGCCCCACAGAGTCCAGAAATTTACCATTGTGCCACTGAGTTATGTATCTCAGAAACTGAAAACACCAATTTGGTGTTTTCAGTTTTCATCACTCTCACTCAAAATTTTTGAGTTTGAGTGATGAAAACAAGATGAGAAAATCAAACCAAACAAAAAAAACTGTGTGGATCCCACGTTTTTTCATAACTGAGTTATCAGTTTCCAGTCATATCACTCAAAACAGGCCTAAACCAAACAGGCCCTAAGTAACCTTGACCCAAACTTGGTTTTGTAGTGGTGATTTATCAAACTCTGTTTCGAATATGAATCCTCAGCTTAGGATTGTGAAGAAAAGAATCCACAAAGAAATTGGTAGATTGGGGCGAAATATTCGTAGGAAATTGCTATGTGGTTTTTATTCAAGAGTTTCAACAACTGGGGACTGTGAGGAAGATTTGGAACATGCTGAGTTGGAGATTGAGAGAAATAAAGCAGAGAATGTTATACCAGAAAGTTTGGATGCTATACACACTGAGAATCAGAATGGGTTCTGGGAAGCTGACCCCCATCAGCAATGAGAGTTCTCAGTTGGAACTGTAGAGGTTTGGGCAAATCCTCTGCAGTTCTACAATGCCAGAAAATTGCCCTCGAGTTCAAGCCAGATGTTTTATTTTTGATGGAAACTCGACTGATAAAGGATAAAGGTAAAGTAATTTGGAACAAATGTACATATTGATCTTTTGGATAATAAAGGTAATCATGGCCAACCTAAAGTTGCTAAGAGAGAGGAGGTATGGAATGATCTAAGAAATATTAGGAATTTGGCCCACTCAAACTGGTTGTGCATTGGGGACTTTAACCAAGTCCTCAATGATGATGAGAAATTTTCCTTTAGGCATGGCCCTATTCCAAGATCTAGTTTCCTTCTTCAGCTAATTTCTGATTTAGCCTTTTGTGAGTTAACTGCTTCGGGGCAGAAATATACATGGATGAACAAGAGAGAGGATGAGGAATTTGTCATGAAGAGACTGGATAGGGCTTATGCAAGTGTAGATTGGGTTAATGCATATCCAAACTATTCTCTCAGGAACCTCCCTATTGTTAGATCAGACCATGGCCCCATTATCCTTGATTTTGATCTAAAGCAATCCTTTGGAAGAAGGCCTTTCAGGTTTGAGCACATGTGGATGACTCACCCTTCATGTTCAGATGTAGTCCAGCAGGCTTGGAGCATCCATACTGTTGGGTCTAGAGCTTTTTAGTTGTAAAACAAGCTTTCCAATGTGAGGAGAGACTTTATTAAGTGGAATAAGGAGGTCTTTGGAAAGCTGGAACAGGAGATTCAGCTCAAACAGACACAATTGCAGGAGATTCAAAATTCTATCTTCACGGTTGAGGATGTTAGAAAAGAGAAAATGGTTAGAGAGGATCTTGAAACTCTGATGCATAGGGAAGAAGTAATGTGGGCACAAAAGGCTAGACACAACTGGGTGATTTATGGGGACAGAAACACGAGGTACTTCCAAACAGTTGTGAAATAGAGAAGAGCAAGGAATTGTATTGTTCAGCTCAAGTCTGAGGTTGGTGATCTGATTACTGAGCAGAAAGGAATTGAAGAAGTACTATTTCTCCACTTTAAACAAAACTTTGAAGGAACCACTGAGGTCACTGTTGATCAGATCCTGGAAGAAATCCGAACCTTACCTATCCCTCAGATTAATGCTCAACAGAACATGTTTCTAAACAAACCTGTCACACCAAAAGAGATTGAAACCACCATCTTCCAACTTGGACCATACAAAGCCCCTGGACCAGATGGGATTCCAGCTTTCTTCTATCAGGAGTATTGGGACATTGTGAAGCATGATATCTACAATACAGTCCTAGCCTTCTTCCATTCAGGTTCTTTACTCAAAACAATCAACCAAACCTTTATTACTCTTATTCCTAAAACTTCTTTTCCTGATAATGTCAATCAGTTTAATCCTATTAGTCTCTGTAATGTCATTTACAAAGTTATTTCTAAGATTTTGGTGAATAGGCTCAAACCCTTAATGAATGACCTAATAACTCCTTATCAAAATGCTTTTATTAAGGGTAGGAGTATTACAGACAATATTTTAATTGCTCATGAAATTTTTGACATTATGGAGCTTTGAAAATTGATATGAGTAAAGCCTATGATAGGCTTGATTGGAAGTTTTTAAAGGCTGTCTTGATAGCTATGAATTTCAGTCCTAGGTGGGTTAGATGGATTATGGAGTGTGTGTCAACTGTTCAATACACCTTGCTAGTCAATGGGGGTATTACTCAATCCTTCACTCCTTCCAAAGGGTTAAGGCAAGGGGATCCTATGTCCCCATACCTCTTCCTCATGTGTGCTAATATCCTCTCCTTGTCATTTCTAAAAGCTGAGCAGAACAAGGATATCCAAGGTATTAAAATAGGTAGGAATGGGAGTTCTTTTACCCACCTTTTTTTTGCTGATGACTCCCTCCTTTTCTTTAAGGAGGACAATAAATCCATTGAAAATATGCAACATATCCTTCACTGGTACTGTTCTCTATCAGGGCAATGTATTAACCTCGCAAAATCTGACCTATATTGTTCTCCCAATATGACCAGTGAGGACCAAACCTCCCTTGCATTGTCCTTACATGTTAATCTAGTCAAAACTCCTAGTAAATACCTTGGTCTTGATTTTAAGTTAAGGGGGAAAAGGGTGGCTGACTTCCATTTTTTGGTGGATAAGCTTACTTCTAAACTCCAAGGATGGAAAGCAAAGTTGCTATCCCAAGCTGGCAGATCTACACTCATTTCATCTGTTTTACAGTCACTGCCTTTGTATACTTTCTCCTGTTTCAAGGTCCCTGAGGCCATCTGCAATAAACTAGACTCTATTGTCAGAGATTTTTGGTGGGGTCATGAGCATGGAGTTAAAAAAATGCATTTGTTGCATTGGGATAAAATTTGCAGGAACAGAAATGAGGGTGGTTTAGGTTTTAAAAAGTTTGGTCTCATGAACCAATCCATGCTTGCAAAACAATTTTGGAGGATAAATCAGTATCCTCAATCCTTGCAAGCAAAAGCCCTCAAACCTAAGTACTTTCCTAGATGCACTATTCAAGAGTGCTCCCCAAAACCCCATCACTCATGGTATTGGAGGAACATAATCAAACAGGATAACATCAAACTTAGGGAAACTAGATGGTTGATTGGTAGGGGAGCTGATATTCCCCTTCATCACCCAGATTGGTTTAGATGTGCTGATCAAAACTTGCAGAATGTAAACTTAGAGTCTGGAACTGTTGCTGATCTCATAGACCAATCTAGAGGTGTTTGGAAATGTGACTTGGTTAGAAAGCTTTACCCACAACCCCAATGTGATGAAATTTTGCAAATTCCCATATCCAAAACAGGGGTGATCTCGGATAAACTGTTGTGGAGACACTCAAATTCTGGAGAGTATACTGTCAGACAAGCCTATAATTTACTGCTTAAAGACCATTTGCAAGATGCACACTCTCAACTCAGACCTGGTCTGATCCCACCAGAGGTGTGGAAGTTAATTTGGAAGGTGCAAGTCCCCCACAAAATTATTCTATTTGTATGGAAGCTCTTACATGACAGTATCCCTACCCTTCTTACCTTGAAAAACAGAGGTATTCCTACAGATGGTACATGTCCCATGTGCAAGGAAGAGGAAGAATCTACTTCACACTTGTTCCTTCACTGCCCCTTTGCTAGAGCCTGCTGGCATGGTTCTTCACTAGCTGTGCACACTTCTGTGCAGGCCTGGATTTGTAATGTTCTGAGTTGTTACAAGAATTTGGATCAAGACATGATGAACTATGTCCAAGCTATTTTCACCTACCTTTGGACTATCTGGAATCACAGGAACCTTGTTTTACATGAGGGCAAGGATCCTAATCCAATGGAAGTTATTCTAACTGTTCAAAATTTCATATGCAGGTTTCAGGTGGCTTTTAGCAGCTCAAGCATGCAGAGAAGACCACCTGTGCAGCATCCTTGTGCATACCAGAACCTTGAAGGACATTGGGATTTGTTGATCAGAATTGCTGGGATTAGGAAAAGGAAATCCAGAAGAGTTGCCTATGCTTATGAAGCCATCAATCTCCAAGGAATTGCCATTTTCTCGGGTGGTACCAGTTGTGCAGCTGTTAATACTTATGCAGTATTGCAGGAAGCACTTGTGGAGGCAGCCTTAAAGCTAAGAGATTGGGTTTCTGCAGAATTTTGTTTTTGTGTAGCAGATCTTAGATCCTTAAAACAGCAGGGTGTTAGCTGTAAAGCCTTGCATGTTCCTAGATCCATTTTGGACTCAGTTTATTGTATAGCTAATCTAGCAGTTACCATCCCAGGAAATCATAGCTGGATTACTTCAGATCTTGTGTATTGACTTTGTTTTATTGGTATAAAAAAAAAAAGCAGAACACCCCTGTGCTAGTGCTGGGTTAGTGCAGCATTTACTTTTGTAGACAATCTTAATTGAAGTCCAATGTGTTACCTTTCTCCTTGACTCAAAATGCCATGTAATGACAGCAACTTGTTATATAAATCACGTTTCGTGAATTGGAAAAATATATTATGGTTTAAGCCGGTGGTAGTGTGGGTTGGACAGGAGGAGGTATGAGTCCTGGAAGTGCAGTTCCTACGTGCATAATATCATCCTCGTAATAAAATCTGGCCTATAGATTTGGACCACATAAACTAGCATCTATAATAGAGTATCTTTCCAAAATGAACAGCTGCTTACCTCGTCAAAAACCAGGAGAGAACCAAAATCATCACAAGCTCTACGCAAGGAATATAAAAATTCCTTTGTTGCACTATATATGCCACCTTCACCCTGGATAGGTTCTACAAATACAGCAGCAGTATTTCCACACTGAATCAGTTCCGTTGCAGCTTTTATATTACCATACTCCAAGAATGTGACTCCAGGCATGACGGGCTCAAAGGGTGACCGGTAATGCTCTTTACTTGTCCAAGCAACGGCCCCCATAGTTCTCCCATGGAAGCTGTTTGTAAAAGAAATGAACTGTGTTGCTAGCTGTTTCTCATCAGGATGTGAAAATCTTTGAAACTTTCTTGCAAATTTGATAGCAGCTTCGTTAGCTTCTGTCCCAGAGTTTGAGAAAAAGACATGATCAGCGAAAGAACAAGCCACAAGGCGTTTTGCAAGCTCCGCCTACAGCAACAAGACATTGCTTTATGTTTATGGTGAGCAAATTTTGTTGAAGTACTTAAGCAGCTAATGCAAATACAATCACAATAGGCCAATTTTTGTGATTGGCAGATGTTCTATTTGCAATGAACAACATTAGGATATCTTTCTGCTCATATTCACGTTTCATTTCCCATTTTTTTTTATGATAATTCATTTGGGGTCTTTCTGGCTTCATTGGTCAGTAGGCAAAACTTAAAAACTTCACAATATGATTCTGACCTGTTAATAAGTACCACTTGCGATTGAAAAGTGAGACTTTTCACTGGTAATAGTTACAATTTGGCCCAGTTTTTTGGTGTTTGGTGTGGTAGACATATTGGGACAAGTAGCACAATCCTAGGATTTTGCCATGACACCACCTCTGCTTTGCCTAATTATTGAAAAGATCCTCTACATTGATGAAACTAGTTTACCATACCTTGCCATGACACCACTTCCGTTACTGCTATTTAAAAAGAAAAATTGATACATTACAATAGGCGATCTTAGTGTTCTTAAAAAAAAAATGGTGTGGAAAATTAGGTACTATAAGAAACAATTTTCTAAATTGAAAAGTTCTGTACAACGTAAAGGAAACTCTAAAGATTCTGGAGAAAAAAAACGAAATCTCCAAAACTCTCTTTTAAGACTTTACAGGTTCAAAGTCTTTGCATTTTATATTTGTAATTTTCAAAACAAAAAGGTATATAAATTGAATTATCATTATTTGAACAATCATGAGTTTAAAATTATCAATTTGTATTTTGCTTTTGATCACAATGGTGGCAGTGTAGGCCTAGCAACCCCATTATGTGTAGGAGACATTTGATCTAATTTTGGTTTTCATATAAGAAACTCTAAGTTTTGGTTATTTTTCTTTGAATCTTATGAGTCATTAAACTAAATATTATTAAAATTTGACTTTATGGGTGTTATGTCCACTATGTCAAATAATTTAGGTGACTGAGAAGAGAGGGAGCATTTAGTACTGTAGTACCCTAAGCGCTGTCTCTCTTTGTTCAATTGTTTTTGGGTAAATTACAACTTACTCATTTATGGTTTAGCCAAAATTTAAGTTGTTTATCTATGATTTAAAAGTTGGCACTTTACCCACCTGAAGTTTACTTCGTTAGGCTTCTATAACCACCTCTATACTTTCACCGTTAAAAACATAGAAAACATAACAAAAGCATAAAAATCAAGGTCTAAAAGCATATTTCTAAAAACATACTGAAGTAAGTAGTGCAAAACCGCATCGCTTTTACTTAAGTATAAACGGTGACGTTTTGTTCTACTGAAGGATCCTTTTAAGTTGACACTGGATGACATTGTTTTAAGCTGTTTGTCTTCTTATTCAGAACTCCTCATTAGCTTCCAGTCTTCAGTGTTAATGTCCAAGAGATCTTACGCACTCCACAGATATTTTTTGTTATTGGATATTTCTCTCTCTTGTTAATGCACATTAATCACGTGTGTATTCAATGTAACTAATCCCAATCTTTACGGGATTAGTTACATAAAGGTTCTGGGTTGAGAGATTGTTGATTGGTTGGTGGCATTGATATGACCAGGTGAGTTTGCTTCTTCAGCTTCTTGAACTGGTAAGAACATGTAAAAGGATTACTAGAGGAGAAACTTTGCTTTCTTATGAATTCCTTTTTAATTTTGATGTGTATTGCTTTCTAACTAATTAGTTCGTATTAAAAAAAAATAGTTTGTCAACAAGCATTATTGTTTAGCAGCATCAATAAACACACTCAATCTATGCTATTAATAGGGTCCTTTTTATTCTGAAAAATTGAGGATCTTTCACTGAAGTGTATTGTGCTTTCTTTGTTAACTCTTTATGTTTTGTACTTTTTTGACTCCCTGATCTTTATAAAAAGATTCAAAACTAGTGATGTATAATGTACAAAATATAAACTATTTTATAACATTTCAGGTTGCTCTGTTCCCATTTTATTGCTCTCTCTAGTTATTAGTTAGGGATGTGCACCAACTCGTCTCAATGCCTTAGGTGGGTTTTTTCGTGTGTTGATAGATTGGGTTGTGTTCTAAAACTTTTTCAAAACTTGGTTTGGGTCAGGTTTGGTTTGGCAAAATATTTGACCCAAGTAACTTGGCCAAACTCATGCAATTAATAGTTTATAAAACATATACGTATTTTAAGTTTATTTTTTTAATTCATTTGGATTTTGGGACTTATTTTATATATGTTAGTTGAATTTATTTTGGTGTTTGAGACTTAGTTTTGATAAAATTGAAATATTATTCCTAATTGTGTAAATTGAAATCATTTATATAATAATGGTCTTAGATAATTCAATGAAAACTTTTTTTTGTTTGTTTATTAGGTATAACAAAATGAGTCCAACCCAACTCAATCCCTATGGTCAAATTGGTTTGGTTTTTAGAGTTGCCCTGAGTTGAGTTGAGTTAGATATTTCTCAAATTGAGAAAGTAGAATTAGATTGAAAAATACTCAAAACCCAGCCCACCCATGCACAGCCCCCCTAATTATATGTGCTTTAACTAAGAAGCATGAAGCATGAGTAAGGCTTGTGAAAGAAATGCTGATTTTGAAGCAATAAAGTACTAATTACTAATCTACTAATAATAAGCGTCTACATCTATACGTAGAGTGAATATTCAAACTAAAATTGATTAAATACTACTTCGAAATTTCTACGTTAGTAAAGAAACACATTAGTAAATGCCTTTTATGAAAAAAATTATCTGGTGATTTTTTTCTCTTGATCTACAACTCCCCAATAACTATTTTTACTTTTTTATTATTAATTTTTTGGTATAGTTTATGTTACTTAAAACTTTGATAATTTGTATCTAGAATGCCAATACGATTGTCAGACCGTCCTAGTAAGCATTGTGTTTCTAGAAAGTAATTCAGAACTCCCCAGGTGAGCTATGACAGCAGGATTGTGTCATCAGCTCATCACATAGAGGACGCTTACTAATGCCTTTCCTACTGTTGAGACTAGAGAGTTTGCACTTCCTGTATAAATTATTTCTTAACGGGTAATGACTATCATACATGGTGTGTACGTATATACCATGCAACAAGGGCTAAAATTGTGTTTAAAAATTTAAAATTTGTATTTTACATTTCACGATCTCAATGGAGTGTCTATGGCAGTGTGTGATAAGATGTGTGCAACAAAATTTACCGTTCATCATCTAGCAGGAATTCTTCTTCTCTTGGGAATTGCGCCAGTAAGTTTGCTATAGCTTGGCTCTTTACTGCTTTAGGCGTTCCCACTTTCAAGTTGCATTGTGACCATTGTAGCAATCACCGGGATATTCTGCTGGAGAGAATTGGCTGCCGCAACAAGGCTTTGATTTCGTGAGACTTAGTCATCAGCCATACTTCATAGGCCAGGAAATAACGACGTAGTCTCTATGAGGCATATACTATGGCCAGGCATGCCCTTTCTGCCCTTGGGTAATGAGTCTCTGCATCCTTTGAGGCCATTCTGATATGATTTTATTCACTGAATCCGTCCATGAATGAAAACATGGCGCTGCCTGCCGCAGAATCTATCAGTAAATCCATGTTGGCAATGGGAATTCGTCTTTCCGATAGGTCTTATTGAGATTTCTGAAATCTACAGAACACCTTATCTGCTCGTTCTTCTTCTTTACTGGCACTATGTTGGACAACTAGGGCAGATGCTGAATGGGCTTAATGAATCCTACGGCTAGCAATTTCTATACTTCCTTATTTGCCCTTCTATCTCAGTGTGGAATATCCTGGCAGGCTGAAATTTTTTGCTATAAAATATTATGTAGACAAACATTCTGCACTTCTAAAATTCAGCAGATTCTGTTGTGAACAGTCTGTCGAAGGATCTGCACTTTGGCTTTTGAAACTTTCTACTACGAAATATTCTGCAGATGAACATTTTGCATTGAAATTCAGCAGATTCTGCTATGAACAGTTTGCCGAAGGATTTGTACTTTCTGCTACAAAATTTCTGCGGAGGGACATTTTGCACTTCTGGAAAAGTCTACTGAGGGATACTTTGCAGAGGAAATAGTGATTCGCAACAGTAGTAATGATGAAAGTTTTCCTTTGGCTTCTATAGCTTCATTTTTTGTTTCTAGCTTTTGGTTCTTGAGGGGAAGTAGAGCTAGAATCAATAGCTTGAAAAAAAATGATTAAAACCTTGTGAGGGAATGAAGGGATTTTTTTCCTCTAAGTGCTGGACCCGAAGGTGGAGATGGAGAGAATTTAGAAAGCTTATAATGTTTCCTTTAAAGAAATGAGAGCAAAAAGTGGTGGAAGTTTTGGTTTTGCATGTTTGAATAAGTGGCTTGCCACATGTCTCACATGCATGGCAAGGAGAACAAGTGTCTTTTAAAGGATATGACCAAGAATTGTAAAGGCCTTATATTGTAGAGTTCTCAGGATATTTTACTCTACTATGGTATTGTGGTATTCTACCACAACATTCTGCTGCAATATTCTGCCATAGCACTTTGCTCATGATACTGCTCTGTTTTAACGTTGCTCTGTTCTGCTACAGATTTTTGCTACGGTACTGTCCTGCTGTAACGCTGCTACATTTTGCCATAGAATTCTGCTACGGTACTGTCCTGCTGTAACGTTGCTGCATTTTGGTACTGTCCTGCTGTAACGTTGCTGTATTTTGCCACAAAATTTTGCTATGGTACTGTTCTACTGTAAGTTGCTGTATTCTGCCACAGAATTCTGCTATGGCACTGTCCTGCTGTAACGTTGCCATGATACTCCACCATAGAATTCCACTATGGTACTGCTGTGACGTTTTGGAAACTTTCCTGAGAGTATAGCTTAGAAGGTTTAAGAACATCTGTGTGTCTTGCTTTGGTAAGGACTTGGAAACACGTTTGCGAGGGAGAAATATCTTATTCTCCCCATCTTGATCCCAACTCCCCAACGGAGTCGCCATTTTAATGTGGTGGGCCTTTTGTGGTTAAGGTGGGCTGGGCTGCATCCTACGGTATTGGGCCCAAGTATTCTGAGTAAGGGAATTGCTAGGAGCACACTTACGGCGGGCAGAACGTGGTGCTTATTCTCTGTTTCTGCCGCAAAAGGAACTTTTCTCCAGTTTCTGTCGCAGGACTGACTTTTCTCCAGTTTCTGCCGTAGAAGGAACTTTTCTCCAGTTTCTACCGCAGGATTGACTTTTCTGCTATGCAGTAAAACTTTCTGCTGTGCGATAAAGCTTCCTACTATGCAGTAAAGCTTTCTGTTGTGCATTGAAGTTTTTTGCTACGTAGTAAAGCTGTCTGCCGCGTAGTAAAGCTTTCTGTTGTGCAAATAAAACTGTCTGTCGCGTAGTAAAGCTGTCTGCTGCATTGTAAAGCCTTCTGCTGTGCAATAGAACTGTTTACTGCGTAATAAAGCTGTCTGTTGTGCTTTAAAGCTATCTGCTGTGCTTTAAAACCTTCTGCCGTGCAGTAAAGCCTTTTGCAATGTGAATGACTACTCTTCGTTTTTACTACAGAAATACTTTTCTACTTCCTGCACATAAACACATCTAAAACCCAAAGAAAATACCCATCAAACAAATGTTAGTTTAAATGGGTTAGCATATTCTTAAATATATATATACATATATGAGCAAATACACCTATACGTATTCACATATATATATATATAAAATATATATTTTTTGCAGAACATGAGAGACAAGATATATGTATATATATATACTTATGGCAGGATGATGATTAATTTGTGTCAAAAGTAAATCACGTAACAACAAGGTAAATATAATGAAAAGGTGCTACAGCAAAATGAGTAGTACAGAAAGTAAAGATACCACAGCAGGACAACTGATGCAGCAGACGTGATAAAAAACGTGCTACGGCAGGATGACTAAATACAGCAGATATAAGTTATAATGAGAGAAATCAAATATATTTGCAATCAAAATCAAGTATTGAATCTTCCCATATGATAAGTAAACCAAGAAAGAATCCAAATCCCAACTTGAACAACCTTGTTATAGGCTTTTGCCATCAAAGTTGTGCATTTTGGAGAATAGGCATAAATGGCTACTAGCTATTACTTTTGGGGATATCAAATAGTGGGTTTGCTAAGAGGGAGGGAAAAGATGGTCTATTGATGCATGCCCCTATTCCTGCCGCGTTTTCTCTCTTCTTTTTACCACTTTCTTTCTTTCTCTTTGTTTTTTTTTACTCTTAATTTCTTACTACTCTCTTGCTGTGGGTTGTTCCCTATTTGGTCTTTTCTTTTCTTGGGTCCCTCTCTCTAGGTGCTTACTACTCTTTTACTATGGGTTTTTCCCCTTAGGTGCCTCCACCCCCTTGGGTCCCATTCTTTCGGTGTTTTTTCTTTCTTTCCCTGTTTTTCCTCCCATTCCCTTGTTTTTCCTCTTCCATTCGGTCCCCTTAATCTGCCGTGGTTACCTTCCTTTTATAGTGAACTCATTCAATGGGATTTCTCCCTTTTACCCTTAGGGCTTCACCAACTGTTTTTGATTTGTTGTGGGCATCCTTTCAAGATTACCCACCCACCCATTGGTTGCCCTTGCCATTGCTCAGTACAGTACATTTCTGCTACACCATTACTCATTTCATGACAAAATTCTCTTTTGTTTGTTCCTGCTGTATACCTCTACCTCACTACCTAGCTCTATGGCATGCATCAGATGGTCCCAACCATTTATTACTTCTTTTGGGTAAGATACCATCCCAGCAGGATATATTCCCCAAAAGAAGTCACGGCAGGAAACCAAATATAGACCCCTTTTTCCCCCCTCCACCAAACCACACCCTCTGAATCCTCTTGACTGTGGGCCCACCTCCCTTGTATTGGCTGGGTACAGGTTGGTGGTGCCTCGGCCCTTCTGTGCTTGCTCCGCTGTCTTCTGTTTTTTTGTCTGCCACGCCGTTCCTGCCGTAGCAGATTAGTTCTGTTTCATTCTGCCGCGTGTTTTGTCTTATTTCTTCACACGTTTCCTGCTACGTTTGTCATTTTCCTTTGGTTTGGCTTTTCTTTCCTTCACGCATTTCCTGCTGCTGACACTTCCTGTCGTTCCTTGTTTCTTTTCACCGTGCTTCTCATATTAGTTCTCACGCCTATCTTTTATACAAAAGAATTTGGGCCTTTGTGGGCCAGATAATGTTGACTGGATCAAAAGGATATTGGGCCCAATTTGTCTTTGTTTGCCGAAGCCATTCTGCCAAAGAACTGTATTCTGCGGCAGATTTGTATTCTACGGCAGATTTGTATTCTGCTGCAGATCCCTTTCCCTTGCACTTCTTTCTTTGGACCTCTCTTACTCTTTGGTCTTCTTGGCAGGCCTTTAGGCCTTGCTTTTCATTGGGTTTTCCTCCATATGGGCCTTTGGGCATGGATTCAAAAAATGGGCATCAACAGTATCAAACTCATAATCCATTTCATACCCATAATAAAGACCTAAAAGTACTAAATATTCCTAACAATTGATCACAATATTTAGTACTAAATATTCCCAATAATTAATCATAATTATTATTTTTTTTTAAAACCTAGCATATTATTAATCACAATATTTACACTAACAAAAAAAAAAAAAAAAGAATATTCCCAATATGTTGTAATAACATAATTAATCACAATATTTGGTACTAAATATTCCCAATAATTAATCACAATATTAATTTATTTTTAAAACCTAGCAAATAATTTAATCACAATATTTACACTAACAAAAAATAAACAAATATTCCCAATATGTTGTAATAACATAATTAATCACAATATCTGGTACTAAATATTCCCAATAATTAATCACAATATATATATTTTTTTTTAAACTTAGCAAATGATTTAATCACAATATACACTAACAAAAAAAAAAAAAAAAAATTTTCTCAATATATTGTAATAACATTAATCACAATATTTAGTACTAAATATTCCCAATAATTACTCATAATATTAATTTTTTTTTAACTAGCAAATAATTACAATATACTAACAAATAAACTAATCACAATATACTAACAAATAAATTAATCACAATATTTACACTAAAAAAAAAAACAAAAATTTTCCTAATATGTTCTAATTTTTTCTTTAAAATAAAAAACCTAGCAAATAACCACAATATCTAACAAAAAATATTCTCAATATTGTAAAAACTTTACCTGTGAGAGAGTGTTGTTAAGATTATTGTGTGAGAGTTGAGGAAAGTTGTGAGTGAGAGTGAAGAGAGGGTGTGAGAGCTAAGTTGAAGAGACTGAGTGAGATGGGTAAGGGGGAAAAAAGGTCCCAGCTGGGACCCACATATGACACGTGGAGGGGTGGTGGCCATTAATTGAAAATCAAGTCCAGTAGAGTCGATTTCCTTTAGTAGAAATCGAGTCTAATTTACTCGATTTACATCCATGTGCTGCAACATTGTGGTGGAACCACACTAGGAACTCGAGTCCACTGGACTCGATTTCCATAAGCAAAACTCGAGTCCACTGGACTCGATTTCCATACGCGAAACTCAAGTCCATTGGACTCGATTTCCATGCTGTACTACGTGGACAGTCCACGTCAGCTCTGGCACAACAGGAAAATGAGTACATAAATAGCCCAAAATCAACCCTAAAGTGCTCGAGTTGTTAGATAGCAAAATTGTTTCAAAAGTTTGCTAACTAACAAAATAGTTTGCTTTTTTATGGTTATTTCTGAAAAAATGGCTCGTACACGGCGAAAATGGATAACTAACCATAATTTTCTAACTATATATTTAGTAGTTCCGGTTCCCAAACTATATTATTTACTAGCATCTTGAGTCTAAAAGACTCGATTTTGGCCTATAAATCAAGTCTCAGAGACTCGATTTTCATGGTCTGATGTGGCATTTTTTCCTACCTGGAAATCGAGTCTCTAAGGCTCGATTTATAAACCAAAAAAATTTAAAAGAATTTGAAGTCAAGTCTCTTGTACAAGTCGAAATACACAATTTTTTTTTTTTAAGAAATACAGAAACACAACAATCAGATCAGATAGGAGAGGCTGCCTGGGTCGCACGCTGCCTGGCCTGGGTCGCGTGCGGTGCGCGGCCTGGATTCTCCTCTGAGGTGCGCGGCCTGGGTTCTTCTCTGATGTTCTGGGTTCTTCTCTCTTTCTGTTTCTGGTTTTTTTTTCCCTCTCTCTGGGTTCTTCTCTGATATGTTTTGCGTTCTACTCTGATATTTATAAAGGTTATAAATCGAGTCTTTAAGACTCGATTTTCATGTGGTTGCCACGTGGAAAAATATGCCACATTGGATGTGATTAAACCATGGAAATCGAGTCTTTGAGACTCAATTTATAAGCCAAAATCGAATCTCATAGACTCGAGATACTAATAAATAATATAGTTTGAGAACCGGAATTACTAACTATGTAGTTGGAAAATTTTGGTTAGTTACGCATTTTCGCCCTCGTACACAGTCAAAACTCAATTCCGGACTCACACACCCGAAGAGAGAGAAAGCGTTAGAAGACCAAGAGACCCATCTTCAAGCTTCGGACCAAACCCAGATCACGCCGCCCCGCCCCCATCCACGCCTCGGTGAGTTCTCTCTTGCTTCCTCTCTTTTCTCTCTTCTTCCTCGTCTGCTCTTCTCTTCCATTTCCGACCTCTTCTCCTCCGTCACTCTCAAACCCAAGCCTGTACCCAATTAACTTTTTTTTAATCATATTTTGTGTGGGTGGTGCTTGTCCTTGGTGGTGGCTGGTGGCTGGCTTGAGCTTTGCAACTGCAAGTGAGTGATGGCCCGCACACTCTGTTCCCGTCTTTTCCATTTCCATTTGCAGCAACCGTCTGTTTCTCCAAGGTGTCATTCTGATAATTTTATATATATATATATATATATATATGCTTAGCTAATACGTATTAGCTTTCCTTTCTTTTAGTTTCTTTGTCATTTCTGTTTATAATCTTTGTTTACAGAATCTGAGAAACCCAATTTGGCTCTTTCTTTCAGATTATATATCCTTTCTGGAAGCGCCTCAAGATATCCCTTTAATTTGGGGGTTTTCCCGGCATTTCAAGGTTACTATTCCTCTTTTAAAAGTTCTATTTTTCACGGCTTCTGGGTTTTCCATTGTCACTGATTTTGAATGATTTTCATTGTGTGTGAAAAAACCCATTAAGAGGTTTATGATTGTTGGTGAAAATCATGGCTGAAAGCTTGTGATGTTATGATATGTAGTCTATGTATTTGTGCTAAGTCCTTATAGAAGAACATTAGTTTGATTAGTTGAAAGTTACCCATTTCAAGACTTCTATTTGGGTGGTTTTGTGAGGTTCTACAGAGCAAACAAAACTATAATGGCTGATTAAATTGCTGAGGAGGTCTTCAAATAGATATATGTCTTGGAGTAATCGGGTTTGACTGGCTGTCACTACAGCTCTCTGGTTTTGGTTTGTTAGCATTATGGAATATAAGTAAACTCTTAAGTGTAGAGTTTTGTTTTGCTTTTTAAATAAGTACCAATAGTTAAGATATGTCTTCAGAAGCTAATATGCCATTTAATTTTGATTTCTTAAGAATTTAGGAACTTAATGCCCCACTAGCTAAGATCGGACTTTAGGTCATTATCATCAACAACTAGACCAAATTTGTGATTCTTCTCTACTAATAACTGATGCGTGATAAGATGGATGCCATATATTTTGTTGACCTACAACTTATATGAAGGGGTTCTTGTAGTTTTCTTGTTCTAACTCATGGTTGCAACAAGGATTTAGTTTTCAAATTGTCTGCTGTTGTTCTTCCTCTGGTATGCTAAATTCATCCACAATATATTGAATATTTTGCAGCATCACGAGCCTATGCTCGAGGTGGGCGCAAACATTATGGTCTTTTTGGCAATGGAAAGCTGGGTGATGAAGATTTCAGAAAAACATGTTAGAAAGAGATGGATGGAGATACTTCTCTGTGGACAGGGAGTGAAGATGAAAGAGATGATGAAAAAGATCCTAAAAGTCGTCTTGAAGAAGAAATTCGGAGAGTGAGACAGCAGGCAAAGGAACATTCTGACCTAATTGATGCCGATGACAGTGATGAATTAAGAAGTATATGGTCTGGAAGTGATGAGGAGAAGACGTTGTGGACTGGTAGTGAGGGTGATGATGACGACGATATTCCTACAGAAGCCTACCCAAATGAAAGTAGTGATAAGTACATAGACAAATTGTTTGAGTTTGAGGAAATGCCTAAATATCGAACAATCTCTGAATTATTGAAAGCTGAAAATGAACCAGAAGAATTGTCCCCAGGAAAGCAAGCTAGGAAAATTGCAGTTGAAAATGCCTTGAAAAAATTGAAGAAAGGTCCAGATGGGCGTTACTCCAATGTGTGGGAGGTCATGAGTGATTTGGATATTCTAATTGGAGCATTTGAAAGGGTTGTTTCTGGACCAGAGTACGCGGAGCTTAGACAGGGAGGGCCTAAGAAATTAAATATGCAGTTCTTTAAGGATATATAAGCACATATGAGAGATCAAAATTACAAGTTCTCACCTGAGTTAAAGCTGAAGCCGAAGAGCAAATTAGTTTCAAGAAAGAAGTGGCAGAAAGCACAGTCTAGAAGGAGGAAAGCACAAAAGCGTTAAGTTGTAATTGTTTCCTTTCGGCACTAATGTGAGTTAAATGTATTATATATCCCTGCAACTTGTGCTTTTCAAATGTTCAAATCTGTAATCATAGGTACTTTATTTTTTTTAATTTGTAATTATAGTTTTACTTAGTTTGTAAGATTATCCTCCAATATTATAATTATACATATAATCCATGCACCTGAGTTTCTTCAATGCACCTGATTTTATAATTATTCATAAAATCGATAAACACATTAATTCTTTTGTTTTTTGTTTTATTTTCTGAAGGGTGACAAGGCATTCAATGCTAATTGCATTTACTGCATTATTGGCTAGAATCTGATAATGATGACTAATTTTTCAAGTAACAAATCTGGAATATGAAACTGTCCTAAAGAATTAAGAGGAATGCCCAACCAAGTTTAGTCACCACCTGCTCAATGCTCACTTGCAAATACGACTAGAGTCCAAATCCAAAATTCTTGACCCTCCAAATGACAATGTTGAAAGTAGAATATCACATCATCATTGAAATAATAGTAATAAAAGAAAATAATATTAAGAATAGCCATTGATGTGCCAGTGGAGGCCTCTACTCACAAGAATAGCCATTGAGGTTATTGTCAAAATTTTAGTATGAAAACCAAATTCATTCTTGGTTTCTTATTTATATTGATTACATTAGTTGGTTTACATAATACACATGTTTTAAATTATACATGAAATGTTATAAAAATTTTATGCATACCAAATACCAGAAAACATTCTCAAGCACATTTTCAAGGTTGTTACCAAACACTGGAAAATGAGATAGTTTTTTAGAAAATGCTCTTAGGAAAATGAATCATTTTCCAAAAAACATTAATGTTGAAACAAACAGAGTGGAAAGCTATTAATTTGTTGTGGTTGGTCTCTCACTTTTTTCCTTTTTAAAAGTCCATGTTGTTCAGGTACTAAATTTATGGATCCCTTGCTTTTGTTTTTTAGCCCTTCTGATTGATTTCTCATATTCCCAAAAATCCCTCCAAACAAATCTCTAAGCAGAAACCAATGGCTTTCTAAAGTGGGTATGTTTCGTTTATGAGAAAATTCAAATAGTTTTTATATGAGTTTTGTTTGATTCTTTGTTTTGTTTCAATATATGTTAAGTTTTGAAAATATGTATCTTTTCGTTTGGTGCTTAAGCAAACTGTTTCAACTTTCAATACTATTTTTTGCTACAGTTGGTGTTCAGTTGCACCGTTTCCAGTGGGTAGTTCTAAATTTTATACCATTACCAATAAATTTCAGTTTATATTTCTTTAGACAAAAATCAAAAACTTCAAGTTCATTGTGATTTTTCACCCTCTTCCTCTCTCTGTATGGTGGTGAACCTTTGGTTTTTACAAATATTTTTTGGGGTTTTAACACTGTTCCATTTTAGTTTTTTTATTCAAGTTATTGAGTCATATTTAAATCTTTGATAGAAAATTTTGATTTTGACTCTAATTCTCTCTTACTGGAGGTATAAAAAACCGCTGAAAGGTGTATTATTCAGAAAACTTTCTCAGGCACTCACACCTCTTTAGAGAAGAAGGAAGATGCAAATTGTCTAGACTGTCAAGAATGGAAAAGTACCTCATTTGTTTATCAATGATGCCTCTGTTAGGGTACCTTTTCTTCCTCCCACTATTTTTTTTTTCTCCGTTAGGTTTTGGAGACATAACTTCAAAGCATAAACATAACAAGAACCCTAGAATCATCCCTAAACCAAATTCTACATATTTTTAAAAACTTTCTGCTTCCAATTTGTTTTCTGTGTTTTCTTTATTTTATAAATTTTTTTTTTTTGGTTTTCAGGAAACAAAGGTGTATTCTCACGAAAGCTTGCAATAGGGAGTCCTCCCTACACAAATCCTAATATGTACCTCTCTTTTCTTTTTTAAATTTTCTTTTTGGAATTTTTTTTTCTGAAGTAATCCGATTTATTACTCTCTTAACACATTATTATTCTCAACTTTATTCCCATCATTTACAAGGGTTTTTGGTTTGAATTTTTTGTTGATTCATGCCCTATATGTAAATCAAAAGAGAATTAAGTGAATTTTTTTACCTTTTTTTTTGGGTTGAATTTCTTCCCCCCCCCCTTATATTATGCCAAAATTCATTGTCTCAAATTTTTGCTTTCTTATTTTTCTGTGGATGTAACTAACAAAACTTTTTTGTTACATGCATGCATATTTTTTGATAAATTTCATTAGTGTTTTGTTTTTTTCCACAATTTGATTTTTTACAATGTCATGTTTCAGGTTTAATAAGTTGACATATATACTCAATGCTTACACAGACTTGCATATGCCTTGCATAAAAAAGGTATGATATACTCTCTTCTTTCTTTGCACTGTGTCTACAAGACAATGGGTTCTCCCAATGACTACTCTATTTTCATGACCCTTCTCATATGATTGTTTGCCATTTATTCAAGGGGATGACATGGTGTATTCTGCCTGTATTAGGTAGAGATATTAAAGTTGGCCAAGTGATGGTGTTTATTTTATGAATCAAGTCGTCCAGGTAGATAGTATTTGGGAAAACCTAGATATAAATTGTTGTCAATATAATCAATAAATTTATTGTTGTTGTTTGCTGGGCTTGAGTTGTTGCTTCTGTTAAGCATGGTTTTGTGTTGTTGTAGTGAACTGTATAATACTACTGATTAAATAGTTTGGAAGCATTTTTATGCTATTTTAGTTTTTTATATTTAATTGCCAATTATATATTTAGAAAATATATCATATCAGTTACTACAAGAGTGATTAGATGAGTAGAGAAAACAGGCCAGCCCCATCACCCTCAAAGTGTTCGACAAAGGGACTGGCTTGGAGGCATGGCTTATAAAGATAGTTTTTTGACATTAAGCATAGTCCAAGTTTGGTTTGGATTGTGTTTAATGGACCAAGAAAGCCAGTGTATAATCTATTATCAATTCAATTTAGTAGATTCTTTTTTAATTCTCAAATATAAAGTTGCATGCTTATTGTCTTTATTGATTTTGTACTTCTTTTAACTGTATATGATGGTTTAGATTGATTTTATTTCACCTGCATTTATTTTTTTAAGGGTTAGTATTTGTAGTTTGTGGGCAAAAGAAAGAGATTGAATTTCATCAACACAAGTTACTCACATTTTAATTATCTGTTACTGATTTAAAAAAAGAAAAGAAAAGAAAAGCCTCTGTTTCTCCATAAATTATAAGATCCTGTTGTAGTGGCTACTATTTCAGGGATGCTTTAAATTTAAATCAACATGTTGATCAAATTGCCTAGCCAA
>JARYZH020001882.1:0-21203 GCA_030021035.2 Notholithocarpus densiflorus | reverse complement strand
AAACAATCAAACAAACAATAAATAAAAGATAGGGCACTAACATAAATATAAAAAGAAGCGTAATGGAACAGGCTCAATTGATTTAAATGGATCCCATCGTGTTCTATTTTTAATGTTTGAAGTACTCTAATCATTATAAATTTATAAATTTTTTAATCTGTATAATGTTGTACTATCTTTTTCATTTTTCTTATTTTGCTTTCATCGTGGTCTGAGTGTTTAGAAAGGTACATAGATGCCTCAAAGTTTTAGACTAATTGATCAAGATAATGACTACCCAACAAACTTAAAGACTTTTGAAAGTTTTCGTTGAGAATCCTTCCCTTCAATGATTTGTTTAGCGGACAGGGTCACGATCTGATTGCTTACCTCAATCCTAGGTTCCCTCAATCATGTATTTGTTTTCCTTCAGCCAAAAGCACTATTCTAGAGCTGTAAATAAGCCTAGTTTTGGTGTGCAGTGAGTTTTCAAACTTAACAACGACAGTGAAATATTCAAGCTCGGCTCAAGTCTATAAATGATGTTCGAGCTCAAGCTCATCAAAAAGTCTCAAAGGTTGAACTCAACTTGTTTTGGTTTAATTTATTAATCAAGCTGAGCTCGAGCTTAATATCAGAGTCAAACTTTAAGCTCAATATCAAGTTTTTGAGCTTGTGATCTAATTCAAATACATTATCAAGCTTATATCAAGCTTATTTGATTTGGACAAGTGGTCCCAACTCTCAATAACTTAGTCATAGTAAGATGTGAGTTTTATTGTCAAGATCATATCAAACTTATTATCAAGTTCATAAATTAGACTAGATTCAACTAGTTTTGTATCAAATCCTAATATTCAGGAGTCTATTCATTAACAAATTTTTTTTTTTTAAAGAATTGGCTTATTTGTTAAAAACATGCTTAAAAGGCTCAAACTTGACTTGTTTAAAAACAAAAAAACATGAATAAGTATTTTTATCAAGCCAAACCCAAATTTTTGTTTATTAATGACTTCATTCATTTACAATAAAAATCAGCAGAACTGATCTCAAACTAGAACGAGTAATCCTGACAACAAGTGGAGAAAATTTCAGCAATTAATTTATGTCCATAGCTGTCAAAAATGTGAAAGCATCTTGGCAGTAATATCATAGAACTTTTGGACTCCCTATTATGAAATAACAAAAAAATGGTAAATAGTGAAAGGGGAGAGATTAAAAAGAAAATGAGACCTCTTCAGTGAATGACAGCATTATTGACAAACTTCAGTGAGCAGAAAGAGAAACGGATTTTATTCTTTCACTTTCCATGCATTATGTACTGCTCTTATTAGATCATGCTCTTATTTCTCCCACTATTCGCTGTATTCTTGACTCTTTTGTACAATTTCATTGATACTAAAATTCCAGGTTGCTATTCCATTTTCTTTAACACCACCACCTACTAGCTCTTTCTTATTTATTCATCTTTTGCCACCATTGCCAGACCCACTTTTCCAAGCCAGTGCAGTTCACATTATTTAATCTGTCTTACCAAAATGAAATGAAATAAACTAAACTAAACCTAAAGGCGCTTCTTGCTTTAGTATTGACAATTGGATAACATTATTTCATCTCTTTTTCCAAATAGATATTTAGGGATCTCTCTTGGTCATAGATTCCCACTAACATTGGTTTCACACTTTCTCAAGAAACAGGAAAAAAAATTGAAAGGCAGAGGAGAACCAAATGAACGGCTATATAACCACTTTTACAACAAACTTTACATGTCATTATTTATTTTGCAATACACACATTAAAATAAATTTACTTTAATACTTCAGCGGGTGAGAGAAGAGAGGGAGAGTGTCAAATAGGAGAAGAGAGAATAAAAAAAACTTTCACACAATGTTATAATGGTTATGTATACTTAACTATTGTAGCAAGTACTAACTACTAAGTAGTGAAAATTTATGCAAAATACCTCACCGGATTTGGGGTGTTTTTGTGCATTTTTTAATGAAAACGTTTTGCATTTTAATGGATTACATTAACCAATGAGAATGCTTAGAGAGTATAAAAAAAGAATTAGGTCAATTTATTTGTGTCCCACTGTAGTGGCGGAAAGGACAAAAAAGGCCAGAGGGAATACATTAGATCTTTGTTTATAGATATATATTGCTATTCCTTACCTCAAAACAATGGCACAATCTCCCTTCATCATCTTTATCCATAAATGCGATCACTTGTAAAGCAAAATACACCTATGGGACTCTGTTCCTAAGCTCCAAGCATACAAGGAGACTTCATTAAAAGTATTTTGAAATGTAAGAACTCATGCTCTTTTGCAAGCTTAGCTTTTAAACAAGTACTTTTTTATGTGGAGGATAATTATCATACATTTATGGTCAGGTTGAAGTAGCTGCTTTGTCTACTTAAGAAGAAGAAGAAACAAGTGCAATTTACAGTGCAGAAGTGCAATTTAAAGAGCAGGTACTATTTTGTCTTAATGCCTTTTATTTTGCAGAAGTGCTAGTGCGAGTCAGCATCAGCATATTTGTTTGTTGTGAAGCAACAACTTGCGAAAATTAATTGCAGTACGCATTAGAGCAGAATTCATCCAACGACAAGAATCAAATAAATTTATTTTAAGTGAATTAAGAGTTAAAAAATTCTATTGAAATTAACGGTGGGAGAAAGAAACATTAAAGACATGATGGTAAATCTTAAATTGGGTATCCTGTAGTGTTAAGTTATAAATTCTTGTTTTTCTCAAACAAAAAAAAAAAAAGTTATAAATTCTTGTAATTACCTTGTAATTATTAGTGTTGGCTTTATATGGTATCATTTCTTGTAATTCATGCTTAATTTCCTTGTGTTTGTGGGCTTTATTTGTAATTGGGTTGGGCTTAGAAGTCAACTAAAGCGCTGCTAGAAGTGCAACTTCGGGAGATAGTTCAGGAGACCCAATTGACCCACAAATGAAGCATGTGTGCTACATGTGCTATTTTAATATTCGGTAAAGTCTCAGCTTGGGAGATGACTCGCAAGACAACTCATGAGACTTGTCTTGCAAATTGCCTAACATAGCAGACCATTTTGTTATTTAGATCACTTGTTGTACCTTTCCCTTAGTTATTATATATACTCTCATTTTCCATGAATATTACTCTAAGCACCCATCTCACAGTTGATAAAATTGAGGATTTCATTGAGAAAGACAAACACCATCAATTATATATACTCTTGTGAGGGGTGGCAAATGGACGGGTTGGACAGGTTTTGGGTTAGGTCATATTTGAGTTGGGTATATAATTTCCCATTATCCATTTATTACCCATTTAAATAAATATTAAATACCCAATAACTACCCAACCCATTAAACCCATTTAATCACCCAGCGCACCCATTATTTGATTTATAAGCATTTTACTTATTATAAAATAACCAAAAACTCTCAAAGGAAATTACCAAAATACCCACGGTATGTTTGTGATTGGCGTGGCAATTTAAGACTTACCCAAATGAGAGTCTTGTAATACCTTAGAGAGGAGATCACCCCAATCACAAACATCACCATCCCTTAATATTGTGAGTGTTTGGAATTGCTAGGAAACATTGGAGCATATGTAAACTTATTGTCATAAAACCCAGGGAGCATACGTAAACTTATTGTCATAAAACAACAGCTTTCTAAGTGTTTGACTATTAGAAACCTCTCAACTTTTGCGCATTCTGCATTCAATCAAAAACCAATGTGATGTGAAAAGCACAAGGAATAAAATTCAATTACCAAGGAGTCATAACTCATGAGAGCTAAAAAATCACACAACTCAATTGAACAAAACCACATCCCAGCTAAATTAGTCTACTTTTCTACCCAGAGTTTATTTGGCTGTTCCTAAGCTTAAACTGCCAAGTGCCAATCCACCAAACATAATGCTCATATCCCTAATTGTTCATCATAGTTGTTAGTATTGTACAAAATGTAATATATATCAAATCAAATTAAATTAAATGAAAATATAATTTTTTTTAAATTGTTATAATTATTATAGATCCAAGCAGCTTGAATGACAATAAGGAAGTTAAAGAAAAACAAAATAACAATAATCGATAATAAATGTTGGAGATGATTAGAAGAAAATGGACCCGAAAAAAATGTCAATGATGAGATAATTTTGCAGAATGGTGAAGATAGTGGTAATAGTGACTTGAAATATGGAGATGAAGTTGATTAGGCAATATGATTAATATGGTGGTAGAATTAAATGTTAACACACCCTTAGGCAAGATGATGAATATGCTGGTAAATTGAAATAGTAATAAGAACTAGGAATTGATTGGGACTAAAAACTAGATGTTAACTAACTCTTTTTTCCTCTTTTACACTCAAATGTGATTTTTATTTCTATTATATCTGACAACGAGTTAGTTCATTTGCAGTTTATTGTGGCTACTGATTTAAAAGGAAGAGACATGGCAGAAACCGCAGTCAGCTTGGTTATAGAGCATTTGGTCCCATTGTTAATCCAAGAAGCACAATTGCTTAAGGGTATCCATGAAGAAGTTGCAGGCATCAGACGTGAAATGGAGATGATTCAGTCTTTCCTCAAGGATGCTGATACAAGAGCTGAAAAGGATGGCACGAGCAATGTTGCAAAAACATGGGTAAAACAAGTTAGGGAAGAAGCTTATCACATAGAAGATGTTATTGATGAATACATACTTCATTTTGCAAAACAGCCTCACAAGCGAAGGCGACGCTTTTATTTCCTACAAAAGATTTCTCATATAACCATAAACCTAAAACCACAACATGTGATAGCCTGTGAGATTCAAGGTATCAACAAGACACTAGATGGCATCAGAAAGAATGGTGAAAGATATGGCTTCAACACCATAGGGAAAAGATTATCTAGTAGTGACACTAAAAGTGTTACATGGCATGATCCTCGAGTGACATCCCTTTTCCTTGATGAAGCTGAGGTTGTGGGTATTGAGAATCCTAAAGCTGAATTGATAGAGAAGCTGGTAGAAGGACCATCTAAATGCATGGTGATTTCGGTGGTTGGCATTGGTGGCCTTGGCAAGACCACTCTTGTCAAGAAAGTGTACGACAATGAGAAGGTGACCATGCACTTTGATTGCCACGCTTGGATCACTGTGTCTCAATCATACAAGATGGAGGAGTTGTTAAGGGATATGATAAACCAATTTTACAAATCAAGGAAGGAGTTTGCTCCTAGAGAAATTGACATAATGAAAGAGACATCACTGATTGAAGTATTGAAGCAATATTTACGTGAATTAAGGTATGTAGTAATTTTTGATGATTTATGGCATACAGAATTTTGGAGACATATAAAATGTGGTTTCCCTGAGAATGACAAAGGTAATAGAATAATAATCACAACTCGAAGTGAGGATGTTGCTCCTTCTGACAAAGAATCTATATATTATCATGTGTACAAACTGCCACCTCTACCTTCAGGAAAAGCCTTGGAGCTCTTCTACAGGAAGGTGTTCCAACGTGAAGAGGGGCACTGTGCTCCTGATTTTATTGAGTTGTCACGTGCCATTGTTGGGAGATGCGAAGGGTTGCCATTAGCAATTGTGGCTATAGGTGGTCTTTTATCAACCAAAGACAAGGTTTTGCATGAGTGGCACAAATTTCATAATAGTCTTAGTTCAGAGTTAGAAAGTAATCCTCATCTCATAAATATCACCAAAATTCTATCCCTTAGTTACCATGATCTACCTTACAAGCTCAAAGCTTGTTTCTTATATTTCGGAATGTTTCCAGAGGATTACTTTATTAACTGTGCAAGACTAATTCGACTATGGATAGCTGAGGGCTTTGTAAAAGAAAAGCAAGGGTTAACATTGGAAGAGGTTGCACAAGACTACTTGAAAGAGCTTATTCATAGAAGCTTGGTTCAGGTGGAGATGGTCGATTCTAGAGGCAAAATTAGAAGTTGTCGAGTTCATGATATGTTGCGTGAGGTCATTCTTTCGAGGTCAGAGGAGTTGAATTTTCGTTTGGTCTCAATACAAAACTACTCAAGTTTTGACAAAATTGCTCGACGTCTCTCAATTCAAAACAATGCAAATGCTCCTTTACAGAGTATTACTAGTTCTCAAACTCGTTCTATTCTCGTTTTTGGGGTAGATGAAGTGCCTAAATCCTTTCTCGAAATTTGTTTTTCAAATTTCAAGCTTATGAAAACAATGGATTTTGAAGGTGCCCCCATCGATTACATTCCTAAAGAAGTGGGTAACCTATTCCATTTAAAATATTTAAGCCTGAGAGATACAAAAGTACAAATCCTTCCAAAGTCCATAGGTGAATTGCACAACTTAGAGACTTTGGATTTGAAACGTTCGCTTGTGTCTGAGCTACCAGCAGAAATTAGTGGGCTCTATAAGCTACAATACCTTGGTGCATATATTGAAAATTTTGATACTGAATTTAGTATTGATTCTCGACGAGGAGTAAAAATACATAGTGGCATTGGGTGTTTACAATCCTTACAGAAACTTGTTAAGATTGAAGCCAACAACACAGCCCTTATAACGGAATTGGGGAGTTTGAGACAATTAAGAAAGTTTGAAATCGCAAATTTGAAGAGAGAAAATGGAATGGATTTGTGCACCGCATTGGAGAAAATGAGCCATCTTCAGGCATTGACTATTAATGGAACAAGTCAGGAAGAAGTGCTTGAATTGCAAATGATGTCTTCTCCTTTGCCCCTCCTACAAAGTCTTGGCCTATATGGGCGACTAGAAAAGCTACCGGAATGGATTCCCAAACACAAGACTATAGTTCGAATTTGTTTATTCTGGTCAAGATTAATGGATGATCCATTAATGGTCCTGCAAGCCTTGCCCAATTTGATGATTCTTCGAATTTACGATGGATACATAGGTGAGCAATTACATATAGAGGGAGGAGGCTTTCAGAAACTTAAATGGCTAGGCCTTCAAAATTTGGAAGGATTTAATAGGTTGACGATAGATGAAGGTGCCTTGCCTCTTCTTGAAACAATTTTAATTGGACCTTGCCCACAGCTGAAGGAGGTGCCTTGTAGCATCCACCATCTGAAATGCCTCAAATATCTGATATTTTATGACATGCCGACTGAATTTGTTCTTAGTCTACAACCAAATGGAGGCCTTGATTTTTGGAAAGTCACACATGTTCCCTCTGTTCTTTTTTGGTATAAGATTCAAGGGTTACGACACAAAAGCTACAAGCTTGGTGATCCAGAGTTGTTAGACCGTTTGCAAAGGTAATTCAAGAGGCGAAGAACCAAAGTGCCCCCACCACTTATGCGAAATTACAGGTATAATTCTCTAAGCCATTATACTATTATATTTATGGTGTTACCAAAGGTTCAGACTTGCTATAAATTTTTTTTTTTTTTTTTAATCTTCTCTTTTATTTTATCCTTCTGCTGCTACACAATGAACAATTCAAGTGGTGAGAGTGAGAAGGGAGATAATTGTGGTGTGCATGACTTGTTCTTTATGCCTTTATACATATTATGAATCTTAATGCCTTCCTACGTATGTCTCTCTAATATGTATTTCTCTTTCTCTCTCTCTCTCTCTCTCTCTCAATTGAGAAATAGTGAGGGAGGGGGGAGGTGGTGTTTAAACCACGGATATCCCAAATTCGAAAGTCTTTTCTAATGAAAGGAAATGTTCCAAATCATTACTTAAAAAAGTTTCAAATTTTCAATCAATTTTTTTTCCTCTCTCTTTCTCATTCTGTGGCCTCTAACTAAAAAGTTTTTGATGTAATAACTAGCTTGAACTAATCAGTAATTTTATAGATATAATAATGTGATTATCAGGAAGTAATACTTGCCAATAGTGAGTTATTTTTGGTGAATCAATGTGCGTTTTGTCTTAAGATTGCTATTGTAACATTTTTGTGAGATAAAACTTAATTCTTAGAATTTCATTGTTGTAAGAGAAGTTTAAAATTTGAAAAAAATAAAGTACCAAAAACTATTACACAATTTTTTTGCCACAATTGTGATGTGACAGTGTGAATGGTAAAAAAAAAAAATTATGGGTCCATGTGTAAGTGATAGACAATTACTTACAGTTTGCCATGTCAGAATTGTGGCAAAAAGTTGTGAAATAGTTTGTGATCCTATAAAGTATAACCACTCTTAAAATCTATAAGTTTTTTGACAATTCTTTTATTAACATTATGGTTCACATTACTAAGTTTGTTCATTATGATAGGTAGGACATCTGAGCCATAAAGCTTAGTTGCTTTCAAAGTTAGTTTGTAAGTCTCCATTTTCCCCTTACACATATTATAAATATGATTTTTTTTTTGGCAGTGTTCATACCCAATCACTTTGTTTATATTTCTATTTTTATACTTTGTAGGCGACAACCATCAAAGTCGATGTCTTAAGGGAATATATAAATATATATATATATATATATATATTTATATACTTGCTGTTTTTAGTTGATCAGCCATAGCAGCAGTGGTTGATTCTCCCCTGTATAGCAGCCTTTGTTATTGTATCGTTGCAATAATGTTTTAATTTCACTGTATTAAGCATATTGACCTCTTGAGAATATGATACCCAAAAGGGTGATGTTTTACTTAAATAGTTAAATTGTATTTGTTCTTCTGAGTGGTTTGAATATGTCATGTATTTTGCTGATATATTCGCATGTAATAGCTTTGATTTAGCTAAAAATTCTACTTTTTGACATTTGCCTAAAAATGATGAAAGAGTAAACTATATGTGAATGTTTTCTTTATTCTTCCGAAGAACAAACAAACTAGCAAACTAAGATAATGTTAATAATTTGACTTGTAGAAGAAACTGATAAACATGTCTTGGTTAATTTGGTAACTGATTGGGTAGTTCAAATGAAAAGAAGATTGCATGTGCATGTAATTATCACATTTTCAATGAGATAGTATCTTATGAGACCACCCTCTCATAACATATACAATCCATACAGGCACATCAATTACAAAACGGAAAGCTCAACTACCATGCTTGCTTGGATGAGCTTTTGCATTACCTAGCTAGTAGAGCATGTAACCAGTTGGATGTGATTAATAGACAGTTTAAATGAGGCACAAACTTTGAAAAAAAAAAATTCATCTAACAAGATCTTGCCGATTTCACTTAAAATAGAGAAAATCTAATTTTGTTTTTAGAATTTGACAATGTATTGATTGTTTGTTATTTAAAATTTTAATGATATAGTGCTGAATACACGTTAAAATATATAATATTTAATATGAAAATGAAATAAATCCATTTCATATTAATAAACTTACTTGGGTGAGATAAAGTTATTGGGCCTGGGTATTGGTCTTTATTTAGCTAAACCCAGAAGCCTTGCTTCCACGGCCAAGTAGTGCTAGACATTGCATAAAAGCAAAAATTATCTTTGGGCCGTGGTTGTTAGAGTCAAAAATCAAAATACCTTATAATGTCCAAGGCAAAGAAATTGTTCAAGGGTAATGGTTCGCACTCATGGACGAGCCTTAAACGATGACAGCCCCTATTAAAGAAAGGATATTAAATGGGCAGTGAGGAATGGCATTTTAGTGAACTTTTGGGCTGAGTCTTTGGGCCTTGGATCAGCCTATTAGGATCTGCAGTGAATCTTATTATTGCTGCTGTGCATGGGCATGGCAAATTCGTTGTACTCCTAGCTAGAATTGTCTTTTTCGTTACGGCATCGTAAATTTTTTGTGTTCATAAATAATTATAGCATCGAGAATGGGCATGCAAGTGCCTAATTTTGCCCCCTATGCAATTCTTCTCCAAAAACACAAATTATTTTTATAAAGATATACTTTTCTATAAATTGTGAAAGAGAAACTATATTTCTATCTGTTCTTTTTTCATAGAAAAAAATAAAAATAAAAATACAAGATACAAAAAAAAAATCTTTCATATGCTTTATAGCTATAAGAAAAAGTTAGTCCACCTCTGAAAAAAATAATCTCCACATGTTTTAAATTACTATTAAACTCTATGGATTTCGTAAATGAAGAGTAACTGACCTTGTTTGGGTCGATTTCTATTTTTAGGTTCTATTTTGAATCTGAACTTTAAGTTTGTCTTTGAGTTAATTAAAAAAAAAAAATTGTCTTTGAGTTTAGGGTTTATTTATGGGTAAAAGTTTATCAAGAAGATATCATACCAAATTACTAATGACGGTTAATATACAGTCCATAAATTGTGTTAGTAATAATCTTAAACTGTTTGGTCACAGATTATATGGACTTCTCCAAAAAAAAATTATTTTGCACAAAATCCATGTATAGACGTCTCTATGAAATGAAAGACTAAGGCAATTTGGATAAAGAAAATTATTTAAAGGCAGAATCAAGGTCATACTTCTAGCTCACATGAATACATTCGATTGGAATAACATTGCCAATGAGCAATATTTATATAATAAAATCTGATAGTACAATGGTGTGTGGGATTTGAATCGTAGTTCCCTAATAAAGGGGAACATGATATAAATATATATATATATATATATATATGATTTACCCCAGAAGATGCGCCTTCATGCATTACAAAAGATTGTCCCACTAGGAGCCTTTTGTCTTGAGAATAGCCTTGTGCTGGTGCTTTTCCCTTATTCCTCCTCTCTGCCGAGGAAGTCATAATAACCCACTTATTAGTGGTATAAGTATTATTAGTCCACTTATTAGTGGTACTTATCCATGTAATATGCTCCAGTTCCTGCGAAGAAACATTGAGAATATTAGGATAATCGAGGATGGTTAACATTTTGGTATTATGAACATTACCTTTAAAAACATCTGTGAAATATTGGTAAGAACCCATCATTGGCCCTTGAACAAGCACATTAGTGGGGAAGTCTTCAATATGGGATAGATTAATAATGTGTCTTTTTTGAACTAAATCATTGATTTCTTTTTTGAAAAGCTCAACAATTTCAGCATTCATTTGAACAGGGCGAGCCTTAGTAGGAATGTTCTTTTCATCAAAATCTTTAACATAAGGCAAGTCAACAATATGTTTTCCTTTATGCCAAAAGGCATTAGGAACATCAGAGCAAACACCATCAATTAGAATTTTCTAAAAATTATCAATTTTTTATTGCAACAATTTATCAGAAAGTTGTTCAGCAATTTTCTTGTATCTAACTTCTTGCTGAAGGAAGTTAAGATGTTTGGTTTTAGCATGGATCAGATTTAAAGCAAACTTGAATTTTACTTTCTGTCTAAAAGGATCAGTAGTAATTCCATCATGTTCAACAAGAAAATGATACAAAGCATTTATAAATGGCAGACTAAGAATCACTTTATCAGTCATGTTTTTAACAAGAACAGAAGGAATCTTGAAGCAAACATTACCATGACAAACATGAGCATTATTTAATTCATATTTAATCTTCATTTGAGTGCCATTAGCAAAAACCAATCTTTCAGTTGACTTTTCAAAATATTTTGAAGGAATTAATCCTTCTTGGATACAATTCATATCCGCACCGGAATCAATCATAGCAATAACAGTGAAATGATAATCATAAGAAACAACAATCTTAACTTTTGTAAACCATTTTGGAGGGAGCACTTTGTTAACACGATTAAGTTGAGAATTATTAACAATACCTTTATCAGAAAGAAGAGCTTGTTGACTGGATTCATCTCCATCCTTGTGCTCATCTTGTTCATTATCAGATTGGTGTTTATCAAGATTTTTATCAATTTTTAACAGTAACAATTCTTGTCTAAGATCATTGTTATCACTTTTAGTGTTTTTAAAATTATTTTTTAATTCAATTATATCTTGTTTAACAACAGTGATCTCATGTTGTAGATCATTAACAGTTAAATCTTTGGATTTCTTTTTATTAAATCTTTTCAAAGTTTCTTCAAGGCTTATTGTTGATTTTAGTTTTTTACCAGTTTCATCTTTTATTAGATTTTTCTTAAGCTTATCCAAATATTCTTTTTGTAATTCAGGATTTTCAATTTGACTTATCAATTTAATCAACAAACTTTCATTTTCTTCACTTTTGGTGAGAACATTAACAGATTTAATAACATTGCAACAGGAATCTCTACAACCAATTTTAACATTAGGAGAATCAGAAGAATCATCAGCAGATTGATAGCAAGAATCAGATGAGGAAGAAAAATCGTCTTCCAAGGAATCAAACGAATTGTTTGATTCAAGGATTCAGAATAATTCTTCTTGTTCTTTTTCATCAATATTTAACATGTTAAACTTATTTTTTTAACTTACCGGATTTTTGTTTGCAATCTTTACTGTAGTGTCTAGGTTTACCACAGTTAAAGCATTTACCTTTACTTGATCTTTGTTTATCATATTTTTTAGAAACATTTTTCTTTTTAGTATAGAAATCATCTAGTTAAACAAAGTTGGTTCTGCATTTTTTATATTTTTTATGGCTATAATTTTTGTGACTTTTATCATGTTTTTTACCCTTTTGCCTGGAAGGATCAATAGGGGGCAAACCATATTGTTCACAAAAATTACCCATTTCATATTTAGCTTTTCTTTTATTCTTTAATTGGTGTTTTAACAGTTTTTCATCATTGCACATATTAATACCAAGTTTTTTAATAGTGCTTAAAATATCACCATAAGTTAGATTATCATAATCAATAGAATCATTTTTACCCATTAACTCTTGTTTTACCTTATGAGCAAAGATAGGAGGTAGACCGTCAATAAACTTTTCTTTCCAATAAGGCTTGTAGCAATCTTTCCGAAGCATAACTCTAGAAATGAAAACATCTTGGTACCATCTGTAATCAGACATAGTATGACATCTCAAATTGTTTAGATAATCAGAAATTCGAGACGAAATATTAGATGGAGTACCAACAAAATGTTTGAGAATAGTATAGATCAAGGTATTAACACCATCAGGAATACCTCGACCAATACGTTCATCAAAAATGGGCAAACCTTCAACATTCTTTTTAACAGCATGTTTAACAGATTCTCTGAAGTCTTCTGTGAGATATGAATCCCACCATCCATGAAGAGTACCAGAAAAACTAGTAACAAGGAGGTCAACAATTTCAGGGTGAAAAACTAGTACCACCATCCATCAAGATTATGATTATTCAAATAAGCAATTCCAACCATAGACATATGACCCATTTTATTAATGATTTCCTGTTCAAACAAACCATCAATATTCCATTCATAAATTTTATCAGCAGAAACAGAAAACTGTGTTTGAAAAGATCTTTCTTCAAACTGCATATCAGGAGGAGTAGGTTTGGAATACCAGTTTTTTGTAAAAGACATGGATTTGGAATTTCCAACAAATCTTTTAATTTCTGGCAAATCATCATCAAAAACCTTTTTAGCAAAAATAGAAGATACTGAATCAGAATCTGTGTTTTCATCAAAAAAAATTTCTTTTTCATTTTTTGAAATAGTTCGAGCAGCAGGAGTACTTGTAGAAATACCTTCAGTTTTAACTTTTAAATTAGAAAGCATTTTCTCAACAATGTCAAGAGTTTAAGCTTGAGAAGTAAATGTTTAAGCTTGCTAAAAAGAAAAACGTTTCTAAAAAAATATGATAAACAGAGATCAAGTAAAGGTAAATGTTTTACCTGTGGTAAACCTGGACACTACAGTAAAGATTGCAAACAAAAACCTGGTAAGTTAAAAAATAAGTTTAACATGTTAAATATTGATGACAAAGATCAAGAAGAATTATTACGAATCCTTGAATCAAACAATTCGTCTGATTCTTTGGAAGAAGATTTTTCTTCCTCATCTGATTCTTGCTATCAATCTGCTGATGAATCTTCTAATTCACCCAATATTAAAATTGGTTGTAGAGATTCCTGTTGCAATGTTATTAAATCTGTTAATGTTCTCACCAAAAGTGAAGAAAATGAAAGTTTGTTGATTAAATTGATAAGTCAAATTGAAAACCCTGAACTACAAAAAGAATATTTGGATAAGCTTAAGAAAAATTTAATAAAAGATGAAACTACTAAAAAACTAAAATCAACAATAAGTTTTGAAGAAACTTTGGAAAGATTTAATAAGAAGAAATCCAAAGATTTAACTATTAATGATCTTCAACATGAAATTAATATTGTTAAACAAGAGATAAGTCAATTAAAAAATGAATTTAAAAGCATTAAAAGTGATAACAATAATCTTAAACAAGAATTGTTACTCTTAAAAATTGATAAAAATCTTGATAAACATCAGTCTGATAATGAACAAGATGAGCATAAAGATAGAGATGAATTCAGTCAACAAGCTCTTCTTTCTGATAAAGGTATTGTTGATAATTCTCAACTTAATCTTGTTAACAAAGTGCTTCCTCCAAAATGGTTTACAAAAGTTAAAATTGTTGTTTCTCATGATTATCATTTCAATGTTATTGCTATGATTGATTCTGGTGCAGATATTTTGAAAAATCAACTGAAATATTGGTTTCTGCTAATGGTACTCAAATGAAGATTAAATATGAATTGAATAATGCTCATGTTTGCCATGATAATGTCTGCTTCAAGATTCCTTCTGTTCTTGTTAAAAACATGACTAATAAAGTGTTCTTAGTCTGCCATTTATAAATGTTTTATATCATTTTCTTGTTGAACATGATGGAATTACTATTGATCCTTTTGGACAGAAAGTAAAATTCAAATTTGCGTCAAAGTTTGAAATAGATACTGATGATGCTTTAAATTTGATTTAGGCTAAAACCAAACATCTTAACTTCCTTAAGCAAGAAGTTAAATACAAGAAAATTGCTGAACAACTTTCTGATAAATTATTACAATCTAAAATTGATAATTTTCAGAAAATGTTGATTGATGATGTTTGCTCTGATGCTCCTAATGCTTTTTGGCATAGAAGGAAACATATTGTTGACTTGCCTTATGTTAAAGATTTTGATGAAAAGAACATTCCCACTAAGGCTCGCCCTATTCAAATGAATGCTGAGACTGTTGAATTCTATAAAAAAGAAATCAATGATTTACTTCATAAAAAACTCATTAGGAATAGCAAGTCCCCCTGGTCTTGTGCTGCTTTCTATGTTCAAAAAAATGCTGAGATTGAGAGAGGAACCCCTCGCCTAGTTATCAATTATAAGCCCTTGAATAAGGTTTTAGAATGGATCAGGTATTCTATACCCAACAAAAATGATCTAGTTCATAGGTTATGTGAGGCTGTGGTATTTTCCAAGTTTGACATGAAATATGGGTTCTGGCAAATCCAGATTAGTGAGAAGGATAAGTATAAAACTGCTTTTACCACTTCTTTTGGACATTATGAGTGGAATGTTATGCCTTTTGGTCTTAAGAATACCCCTAGTGAATTCCAAAATATTATGAATGATATTTTTAATCCTTTCAGTCACTTCACCACTGTTTATATTGATGATGTTCTTGTTTACTCCAGCTCTATTGATGAACACTGGAAACACTAGTATTCGTTTCTGTATACTATCAAAAGAAATGGTCTTGTTGTCTCTGCTAAGAAAATCAAACTGTTTCAAACAAAAGTTCGCTTCCTTGGCTATGACATCTCTAAAAGACAAATTTGTCCTATAGATAGAGCCATTCAATTTGCTGATAAATTTCCTGATGTTATCATTGATAAAACTCAATTCCAGAGATTTCTTGGGTCCCTGAACTATGTTGCTAATTTCTACAAGGATATGAGGAAACAATGTAAGCCCCTTTTTGAACGGTTACAAAGTAATCCTCCTCCCTGGTCTGATGTCCATACTTCCCTTGTTAAACAAATCAAATCTCATGTTAAGACATTGCCTTGTCTTGGTATTCCTACTATTGATGCTTTCAAAATTGTTGAAACCGATGCTTCTGACATTGGTTTTGGTGGTATTCTAAAACAAAGAGTTTCCCCAGAGTCATCTAAACAAATTGTTCGTTGTTTTAGAATACCTCCATAACTAATGTCAGAGACATCAATTTCAACAATTTTGAAAGCATTGACAGTAGGAATACTAAGGCAAGGCAAAGTTTTAACATGAGACTTGATTTGTTTAACAAGAGAAGTATGAACATTAGACCAAGGTGGGCATGATGGTATTACTACTAACCCTTTTGGGCAAAAAGTCAAGTATAAATTTTCTTCAAAATTTGAAATTGATACTGATGGTTCTTTAAATATGATTCATGCTAAAACCAAACGTCTAAACTTTCTTAAGCAAGAAGTTAAATACAAAAGAATTGCTGAACAACTTTCTAATAACTTGTTACAATCCAAAATTGATAATTTTCAAAAAATTCTGGTCAATGATGTTTGTTCTGATATTCCTAATGCCTTTTGGCATAGGAAAAGACACATTGTTAATTTGCCTTATGTCAAAGAATTTAACGAGAAGAACATTCCTACTAGAGCTCGCCCTATTCAGATGAATGCTGAAACTGTTGAATTTTGTAAAAAAGAGATTCATGAGTTGCTTGAGAAAAAGCTGATTAGGAAAAGCAAGTCCCCTTGGTCTTGTGCTGCTTTCTATGTCCAAAAAAATACGAAAATTGAGAAAGGAACCCCTTGCCTAGTGATCAATTACAAGCCTCTGAACAAAGTCTTAGAGTGGATTAGATATCCTATCCCCGATAAGAATGACTTAGTTCATAGATTGAGTGATGTTGTGGTGTTCTCCAAGTTTGATATGAAATTTGGTTTTCAGCAAGTCCAGATTAGTGAGAACGATAAGTATAAAATTGCTTTTACCACTCCTTTTGGTCATTATGAGTGGAATGTTATGCATTTTGGTCTCAAGAATGCCCCTAGTGAATTCCAAAATATTATGAATGATATTTTCAATTCCTTCAGTCATTTCACCATTGTTTACATTCATGATGTTCTTGTATATTCAAACTCTATTGATGAACACTGGAAACATTTGCACTCGTTTCTGGAAACCATCAAACGTAATGGTCTTGTTGTTTCTGCTAAGAAAATCAAACTATTTCAAACAAAAGTTTGTTTCCTTGGCTATGATATCTCTAAAGGACAAGTTCGTCCTATTGATAGAGCCATTCAGTTTGCTGATAAATTTCCTGATGTTATTATTGATAAAACTCAACTTCAAAGATTCCTTGGGTCTCTAAACTACATTGCTGATTTCTACAAGGATTTGAGGAAACAATGTAGACCTTTGTTTGATTGTTTACAAAACAATCCTCCACCTTGGTCTAATGTTCATACTTCTCTTGTTAAACAAATCAAGTCTCATGTTAAAACTTTGCATTGCCTTAGTATTCCTACTGTCAATGCTTTCAAAATTGTTGAAACTGATGCCTCTGACATTGGTTATGGAGGTATTCTAAAACAACGTGTTTCACCAGACTCATCTGAACAAATTGTTCACTTCTATTCTGGAGTCTGGAATACTGCACAAAAAAATTATAGTACTATTTAAAAAGAGATTATATCTGTAGTATTATGTATTTCAAAATTTCAAAGTGATTTGTTAAACCAAAATTTTTATTACGAATTGATTGCAAAAGTGCTAAATATGTTATAGAAAAAGATGTTGAAAATATTGTTTCAAAACATATTTTTGCTAGATGGCAAGCTATTTTAAGTGTTTTCAACTTTGATATTGAATATATTAAAGGATCCCAAAATGCTATCCTTGATTTTCTTACTCGTGAATTTCTGCAATGCTACAATGGCAAGTAGAAGGTCAAAAGACAAACACCCTGCTGCAGAAACTGCTAAACAGATTGTTAAAAAAGATCCTGCTTCCCCCATGGAAATTGCTAACTGTTTTACCCCTTTAGGAACCATTCCTAAACCAAACTAATCCTCTGTTTTGGCATCATCCTATGATCCATACGCATTAACCCTTGTTAACCAACTTGTTAAAACTATTTTCCCCCAAAACCCTAATGTTTCCCAGTATATTTCAAAACGATATTGCCAAAACCTGTTTTCTATTGAGCTCAATAGAGCATCAATCAATGATCCCCTCAAGTGCAACCAGCTGTTCCTCAACTCACAGTGTATGCGCCTGCTACCTCATCTGCTAAAACCTTTGATAAGAAGAAAAAGTCTCCCCTTGATGATCTTAGTGGAGATACTCTTTATGCCCTCCTAAAGCAAAAGTGGAGGGAAGAAGAAGCTGCTGATAATGCTACTTCAGAGGAAGGTTCACAAGCATCCTCTAAGGCCTCTGTTGTAGATAAAAACCCCTATTACCCTTACAATCAAGAGTTATTCGGTCATGATGAAGACTCCACACTTGATTTAGGAGAGAATTGATTCCTCTGGCACAAATGGCCAAAAATGCTAAATTGATACCCCTATTAAAGTTCCAACTATTGCTCTACCTGCTCCTCACGAGGGATTATGTTGCTACTTTCGGCACAAAATGCCAAAATGTTAAAGCTGCCCTTTTGTTAAAGCTCTAGGTTTTGCTCTTGCTGTCCTACACGGACCTGTTATGAATAGTGAAAAAAGTCACTATTCACTGTTTAAATCATGATTTTTCTACCTATATAAGGGGGGATGATTCTGCCTAAAGTTTGTTCAACAATTCTAACTCTGTATTGAGAACAAAAAGTATTTTTAGTCCAACTAGTCCTATAGATGGACTTAGGTTCAACTTTAGGAATATTCCATTTATGGAAATCAGGGAGATCAGTTTCTTCAACAGTGTGGTCATCTTCATTTATAATATCAGGAGGGATACTAGTCCTAGAGCTAACAGAGGAGCTGAATCTAAATAATCTAGCCATTCTATCCTAGGTTTAACACTCAATTATCATGTTTTTTTTTTTTCTATCATCGTTGCATTTCATAACACATATCCTAATCAACCCTATACCTCTCATGCCCTAACGCTCTCCTAGCAAACGGGCCTTACTATTCGGTTTTGGGACTTCTCTTTACAACTAAGGTGGCGCCAACGATGGTAAAAAGGAACACAACAAGGGAGTATTAAAAGTTTGGACGGAACAAGACAGGATTATCAAGAACACAACACCACTATCACTAGCCAGAAAAGACACAGCAGTTAAAGGATGTCATGAAGAGGTCCATGAGCTTAGTTATAATGATCCTCAAAAGGGAAAAGTTTTACCAAAAAAATATATATATAAAAGAAATTATTGGTTATGAGCATTTGACATAATGAATGTTTAAAATGATTAGGTTATATAATTTGAAATTGTCCTGGGAAGAATTGTATAATTTTACCCTTAAAATTCTTTAACTGGTCAAGATTTATAAATGATCCATTAAAAATGCCTCAAGCCTTTTTAATATGATAAATCTTAGGATTAATGAGGAATACATAGGTGATCAATTATATTTTGAAGATGGAGGATTTCAAAATTTTAGGTTCTTAGGTGTCAAAATTTGAGATTGAGAGGGTTAAATATGTTGATAAGACAATTACCAATGTATGTACAGTTAAAAACCTGTCTTTCTTTTCCTTTCATTTTTTTGTGGTAGGTGGGAAATCTCGCGGATCAGGTTTTACTTTTACATAATACACAATTCTTTCTGTTTTTAAAATTTGGTAATGTACATAATTTTTCTTTTATGCTGCTATAGTTGGAAGTGTTTGAGTCCTTCTATTAAGGATTTTCAAGTGCCAAATCAAGCAAGATTCACTATCTCTTGTCAATCATTCAGAACAATTTTTATATGGTCTCAAGGAAAAAGATAAGTAATTTGAAATCAAAGATTTTTTGTTCCAGCAATGTGGCCCCTAAAACAACATATTGGGTCTAAAGCTCAGCTATTATTCTTACTTGGGGAGCGTTTGCATTACCTAGTAGAACATGTAACCAGTTGGATGACATTAATAGACAGTCTATGTGGAGCTTTTGAAAATAAATAAATAAATAATTGAAAAATATTATTTCCATCTCCATTTCACTGGTGGAGAGAATTCATTTTTATTTTTTGAATTTAATGATGTATAGAGAGTCAAGTAATTTAAAATTTAAATTTGTAATGACATGACACTTGTATATTTTTATATTCATAATATTTAATTTGAACAATAAAATGGATTCATATTTCAAATTAATAAACTTACTTGGATGGGATAAAGTTGATTTATCAAAGTAAAGAAGCCAGGCATGGGTCTTTATTTAGCTTCCATGTAGTGCTACAAATTGCATACTGGCCCATTCTTTAAAGTTAATGGATCACACTTCTGGATGGGCCTCAAACGATAATGGGTCCTTTTTAATAGTGGATATTAAATGGGCAATGAGGAAGGGCTCTTTAGACAAATTTTGGGCCTTCGATTAGTCTATTTGGATTTATATTGAACCTCCTCGCTGGTAGTGCTCCTACATGTTGTAGCGGCCTTTTTGTTTTCTCATTCGTCATTTTCCCTTTCATTGTAGTAAGAGCTTGGCCAAAAAATCTAGCATCACACATTTGTCTACATACTTTGACACAATTTAAACACATGATAAACAATAATTGAATTACTTTTCATTAAGTTCCAGTTGTGGACATATATATAAGTAATGCAATCTAATAACACATTGACAAATGTAAAAGTTGTGATAAAGTATATGGATAAATGTGCATCGATAGAAGAACTTAAAAAAAAAAGGTTAAACTTAAATGAAGGAAACTTGTTCTCCAATTTATCAAGATAATAATGACAACCCAGTTCCCACAAACCCAAAAGACTGAAAATTCCCTTTCATACGCTTCCTGTTCAATGCTTTGTTAAGCACATCATGACCACAATCTTATTTATCACCTCCAATCATAGGCTACCCATCCCAATAGCAAAGAGCAGATTAGTATAGTGGCATAATCCTAAAGTTACAGATAAGCTCTACCATTGAATGTATCACGAGGCTATGTTCAAAAAATTTCCAAACTAGCTGGTTAGTAACTGATTCTAAGACAACTCTTAAGTGAGACTAAAATTGAAAAATTCAAGCGCATAATAATCCCTATAAAGCTCTGAAACTTTGGCTCACCTCAAAAGGGCTTTAAGGTGCATTACCTTCATGCAAAAAGTCAAAGTATCATTAATGCATGTTAGGAAATGCCTAATCATGATATGAAGGTAACAATGAATCGCAGATAACTTGTACTTTCCACTATTTTCACATTATAACAAATGTAAAATCTGTAGAATTTACGTTGAACACAATTGATAATAGATGAGAAAAATCTACCACAGTATGAGACACAAAAGGCATAGATGAAAAGTAATTGGAGATATAAAAGAATGAA
>JARYZH020001881.1:0-21211 GCA_030021035.2 Notholithocarpus densiflorus | reverse complement strand
TCAAAACAAAAAATCAAATAAATAACTTACCAAGCAAAATCGGAATGGGTATGGGTATGGTGAGGAAAAATGAATGGGTATGGGGGTGGTAAGGGGAGAGAGGGAGAAAGGATCTTGTCGTGAGGGAGAGAGAGCCGATGGGTATGGGGGAGAGGAGTTGATGGCTGGGTTCGGCCTCATTGGCGTCGTCGCTGAGCTGGGCTGGGCTCGTCCTCGTTGGCGCTGGGCTCTGCTCGTCGGCGCCGACGGGGTTGTGCGTGTGTGTGTGAATATGAAAGGCCGTGTGAGAGATAGAGAGAAAATGAGAGAGTTTTGTGGAGTGGGAAATGAAATTTGTGTAGTGGGAAATGAAAATTTTTAATTGGGCAAGTAAAAAGTAAAAAATTTTAGCTGAAATGTGAGTAAAATGTTTGTGTGAGAAATGAAACTTTTGTGTGGGAAATGAAAGATGTGTTTTGCCGGGCAAGGACGGTTAAAAATAAAAGTGCTTTCAGTGAAGGCTCTTTTTCTTTTGTATGCAAATAACACGTATACATAACCTTGTTTCCTCCAAATTTCAATGAAAGAGGGCCACATCCATGAATGCAATTAGGTCCCACATTAATCAGGGAATCTCTTAATATATTATTTTAATTGCTTTCTTTCACAAATGGTTATTTTATTTTATCTTATAAATTAACATGGGGTGTGACTGTCTAGATATTAATAATTTTTTTTTTTAAAATGATAAGAATTGGAAAATCCAATGATATTGGAATTGTATGCTATGGATGGGTGATTAAACATGGTAATACTTTTTTTTTAATAGAAGAATTAATATATATATATATATATTCCAATGTTTCAATTTTTATACATTACAAAAGTGTTATCCATGGAGTAATGATTAAATGATACATGGACAATATATAATAAACAAAAATGCTATAAGATTTCATATACATCTTATCAAAAGTAGTATTGTAAATATATATGTAGTATTATCTAATTCTTTTGATGTGGAGGACTTGAGTATAAATCTCTTGTTCCCAATTTGTTGTAACTTGTAAGCAAAAAATATCACACAACAAAAATTATCACACATTCCATCTTATTAAAAATTAAAAAAAAAAAATGATCATAGCTATTATTAAATTTATGTAAGAATTTTAATATATGAGTAACTACGTTTACTTTAAAAAAAAAAAATAATATGACTAATTGGATGGTCAGATTGAGAGAACATAACCATACAAGTACACAGCACATGTCCATCACGCACCATACTTAGATTTGAAATCTAACCGTTGGATTTGGAGAGTGTAATGAAAGGTTAATTTTGGTAAATTATGGTCACAATCAAACGGTTGGATTTAGAGAAAAGCGCGGTCAAAGTTTAGTCAAAGTTTATCAAACCCGATCAAACTTAATAGACGGTCCCGATACAACTGGGCTTGGTGAAATTCATATTCAAATCTTGATTAATAGGAATGAAGAGTATGGTGACATACTGGTGTTGGTGAAATTTGAGAACAATTGGGTAGTCAAATTGAGTAAACATAATCATACAAGTACACAGCACATGTCCATCATGCGCCATACTTAAATTTGAAATCTAACCGTTAGATTTGAAGAGTATAATGAAAGGTTAATTCTAGTAAATTATGGTCACAATCAAACGATTGGATTTAGTAAATTATGTCCATCACGTGCCATACTTAGATTTGAAATCTAACCACCTAGTAACTTATTATTGAATTCATATTTTGGAAATCAAATCGTTGGATTACATTTTCTATATGTTCTTAACATGCATGCCAATTTTCATGTCAATCAAAGGTAATTTACCATTTGTTCTATAAACTCATCTTTTATGCATTATTTTAAACTACAAAAACTTGAATTTAGACAATTGATTGATGATATGCCTATTAATCTTTGATTACCTTCAAATTTTGTAACTATGAAAAATGTATGAAGATAATGTAATCTAACGGTAAATTTGTCAAAATTGACATCGAATTAAGAAATATAGGGTTGGGTTCAAGTTACACCTGATGTAACTCTGAAAAATGTTACACCACCCAATAACTTATTATTAAATTCATATTTTGAAAATCCAACCATTGGATTACATGTTCTATATGGTCTTAACATGCATGCCAATTTTCATGCCAATCGGATGTAAACCATTTGATCTATAAACTCATATTTTATGCATTATTTTAAACTACTAAAACTTGAATCTAGACAATTGATTGATGACATGGCTATTAATCTTTGATCACTTTGAAATTTTGTAAGCATGAAAAATATATAAAGATAATGTAATCTAACGGTAGATTTGTCAAAATTCACATCGAATTAAGAAATATAGGATTGGGTTCGAGTTACACCTAACGTAACTCAAAAAACTGTTACACCACCCAATAACTTATTATTGAATTCATATTTTGAAAATCCAACCGTTGGATTACATGTTCTATATGGTCTTAACTTACATGCCAATTTTCATGCCAATCAGATGTAATTTACCATTTGATCTATAAACTCATCTTTTATGCATTATTTTAATGGGAATAAATTTTTATTCACTTTTGAGAAAGAGAGAGTACAAAAGGCTGAAATTCTTGAATTTTAGGTTACCATTTTGAAGTTGAAAGTGCTATCATTTTTTTATGGGTACAATTGTTTAGAAAATAAGGACAAACATTTCTTATATATGATGTATATAAAAGGTTTTCTTTTAGACTGTAAACAAAAGGTTCATCTAAAGAATACAAAGTACTATATGTTTATACGTTTTTTTATTTATTTTTCTTTGAATTTTAGAATAACTTTTATCTCCAAAAAAAAAAAATATTTTAATGATTTTTTGCGAAGGTCAATCGTGGCCCTCGCAAATAATTTAGTGTTAGTAAGGGCATATTTTTAACTCACACAAAAAATAAACTTTTTTCAAGGGATTTTTATTGTCCCTCGAAAATAATTTGGTGGGAACATTTCCCTCCAAATTTTTTGACATTTTAATGATTATTTGTAAAGATCGATCCTAGCCTTCGCAAATAATTTAGTATTAGTGACAGCTTTTTTTTTACCGTCACAAATAATACACTTTTTGCGAGAGATTTTTAATTGTCCCTCGCAAATAATATGGAGGGAAAATTTCCCTCCAAAATATTAGTATTTATGACGGCTATAACACATAATTGCGACAGCTTTTTTTGTTGGTCACAAATATTTCACATTTTATTAAGTATTTGCGAGGGCTTTATTTTGCCATTGCAAATAAGATTTTTTGAGAGGGCTTTTGGGTCCGTCAAAAATTCTTGGTTGCTAATAGGCATTTTTTTTGTAGTGCCTCATGCGGGAGAGCCTGCTTTTTATATGTACATGCCCACCATGTCATGTCATCTTAAATACATCCTAACTGAATGCTCACTTAGTGTGTAAAACACTTGTGAGTGTTTAGACCCCCAATTTCAAAAATACCTATACAACTTTATATTTAAACAATATATGTGCAGAATGATAAGTACAAGCTATACCCAAACAAGCAAATAAATCTAAGCCAAAATTTAATCACAACACAGTAGTAATTAAAAGCAAAGAGTAAGGGTTAGAGAGAAGCAAACACAAGATAACACCGGCACGTGTTATCGAAGAGGATACCGAAAAACTCAGCGAAAAATCTCTCTGCCGCCTTCCAAGCAGTGAAATGATCCACTAGAAAATCAATTAGGATATATGAATAGCAAAAGACCCTCCAAGCCTAATCTACTTGATGCACCTAAGCTCTCCAAGCTTATTGCTCCAACAGGGTTAAGCCTAACCTTGTCTTCTCTAGCTTACTGGATCTCGCAATAAACCCATTGCATCAACCAAAATGAATTGGTCCTCTCTAAATTGCTTTCCAAACACCAAAATACCTTCTCACTGATATGAATGTGGTGAGGTAAGGATTTGGCTAAAGATCCTCCCAAGGGTATGTTAATGGAAAGGGTGAGAGTAGAGGAATTTGGAGAATTAAAGGTATAAGAATGTGGATGAATCAATCTTGTTGTTCTCTAGGATTTATCTCTCAAAATTATCTCTAAAAGCTCTGTAAATTTCGTGGGTATAAGGGTATTTATAGTAGGGTATGTGAAGGAATGTGAAAAGTCATTTTTCTGCAAAACAGGGGGCTTTGGCGAGTCACTTGTGACTAGGACAAGTCACAAGTTCTAGTCGCCAAATAACAGAATGGCCAGACTGTACTTTTTGTCCTATAGCAATCAAGCTATCCTGACCCTTCAACTTCCTGCGTGCTTTACAAGTGTGCTGGATTCTGGTGAGTCACCACTCACGAGTCAGTCGCGAGTTCCAGTCGCGAGAATGCTCTTGATTGCACATACTTGATCAATTCTTCACACTCTCTCACATACAACCCTCACATTATTCCCACCTAAATACAGGGTTTCTAATTGCTGAATTACAAGCAAATTTGGCACAAAATAAAGCCAACACATAGTTGAATAAATTCAATCTTCCAATCTCCCCCTTTGGCTATTCCGAGACAAAACCCTAAAACTGACTCTAGACTTAAAAATGTGAGTTGGGAATAGTTGCCAAAACTCACTCAAACCTAGTTCTAGATCTGAGAAGCTCTTGAACCATACGGAAAAGTTTTCCTGAAAACAATATCACAAAAAAGTTCATTGTAAGTAGAAATCTTGGAATGCATATGAAGCAAGCATAATACGATAAAGCAAGTATGAATACGACAATAAAGCATAGCTTGACCAAACAAGAACAATCACTATATTTAGTGACTACAATGAACATTCACACCATGAATGAACATCCGGACATGCAAACTAATAAGCTCAATATAAAGTATCATTTGCATGTCCAACACTCAATCGATGCAATGCCACTAAAACAATTACATCAAGGATACAAGATCCAACAAGGGCATAAGAGTACTAAAGTAAATGCAAAACATTAACTAAAGGTACTGAGCTACATAAGCAAATGTACAAATTAAAAATAGCTAAAACATCCAAGTATCCATAACACATAATATCCAAGCATTTTAAAACCAAAGTACTAAAACCATAGAGTACTAGAATAAGTGCTATGAAAAACCATAATAGCTATAAAAACTGTAAAATGTTCTCCCCCTCAAGATAGGCTCCCCCTCAAGAGCTACTCCAATACTACTCCCCCTTTTTTTCTAGAATGGTCAAAAGGCTATGGTTGGTTTGTGAAGCTATCAAACTTGGCTGTCAGCAAGTTGATTTGGTCCTTGATAGTTGTAAGCCTGTTGGAGTGCTCAGTTTGGACATCTCTTAGACCATCGATCCTCTCAAGAATGATCTAAAAAGTGTCTGGAGGTACTGATGAAGACGATGAAGCCACTAGACCATCTCTTAGAGGAGGTTGTCCTTCTGCTTCAGTTTCTGTATCCGCGGGAGGTGCTTGTTCAGGTTCTTTAGCTTGTTCATCACCCAGAAGACGAACTCTGCTCCTTAGGATTGTTTAAGAGTTGATGGAAGGAGGCACACTCATTAGGCTTATGTCCTGTGAAGTCCCACACCATTTTCATGAAGGATCCTCATAATTAGACTTGGGAGAACAAGCTTTGCCCTTGAGGATGTCCTTGTAGATTCGGCAATGATGGTGTACACATGAGCACCAATGTCGATGTAGATTTTCTCACGAAGCTCCATGAGGAAGATGGCTCTAGCTTTGTTAATGGTGGTCAACTTCCTTATCAGATACAAGTTAAACATCATGATGTAGGCAAGGCATCTGAAATCCGAAGGAAAGGTGGTTGTGTTGAGACATTTTCCTTCCCTAGCGCCACCAAGACGAAATTGTACCGTTTCTAGAAAGACCATCTTGTCCTTGAAGGGAATGAAATCTTCATGATCTAGGTCTCCATGTCCAAGGATGCAATCAATGTCCCCCACGTCAAGAGTGAATGCATGACCTCTAACCCAGCATTCTATGTAATCTTCTTTGAGTGTTGCATTCGCATAGAATTCTCTGATCTAAGGGTCACACACTCAGGGGAGATCACCAAGGAGCTTTTCCCAGCCTTTTCCTTCAAAACAGATAGGGATGAAGGATTCCTTGAGGTCAGCAAGGTTCACAAATCTCTCTTGAATGATTGGAGTCTTTTCAAAGTGATGAGAGTATCACTCATAGTGTTGAGGGGAGCGAAACAGGCTATTGTCCATGCGTTTCCTCTTGTCTCCACGTTGAGCAGTGGTTTTTTGTGGAGCCATCTGCAAAACAGAGCAGCAAATACCACAAAACAGAGCACAATAGCTAGTAACAAACTTGATTAGTAAAAAGTTAGTACCAAAACATAAATTGTGAATTAAACCTTAAAAAAACTAAAATTTGTAGAGTAATTTGAAAGAAAATGACATGTGAAGATGCTAAACATCAAGACATGATAGAATCATGGCATTAAACACTCAACATGTCAAAAGGTGTGTGTGTGTGCATCAAATGCAAAAGTGTACAACTAGGGCATGAAAACATGCAAGGGGCAAAATGTGAAAACACATAATCATTTGATGTTTCAAAACAAGGAAACATGATTATCCCCAAAATCTTTGTACTCAATGGAGTCCAAAAATACACACAAAAACATCTAAAAGACATTTTATCACCAACATGGTATGCACAACACAACACAAAACATAGCATAATGCATGAGCATGTAGTATAAACACGTAAAACATGTAGAACAAGCATCATACTATCAATCTCAACAAAACCCATATATCAAACTCAACAAAAACATCAAAAACCCATATTCATCAACCATATATCAATATCTCAACATAAACAACAAATCCAAGAAAACTAGGGCTTCAAACTTGAAATAGAGTGAAAATAAGTGAAAACTTGTACCTTTTCTTGAAGATTGAGTAAAGATTGAAGATGAAAATGGAGGTTTTGTGAGTGAAAATGGTAGTTTTGGGAGAGGGAGAGGCGGAGAAGACAAAGAGGTTTGCATGTGATACGAGGGAAACTGAAAGTTTTTGAAAAACTGTCTGAGATTTAAACCTATTTGTGCAAAACACGCGTTTTTCGCAACTCACATGACTTGTGTCTGAGCGCCAAAACGAGTTACCAAAATCCCTTGAACAGGACTTTGAAAAAATTCTTTAAGTCTTTTTTGCGACTGGGACTTCCACTCGCCAATGAGTTGCGAAAGCCTCTGAGTAACCTCACGACTTGAACTTCCACTCGCAAAGTAGTCACGAAAATGAGTCGCCAAAACGACAAAAGCCCAAAATTTTTGAAAAATTTTTTAAGTATTTTTCGGGACTGGAAGTCTCACTCACCAGAGAGTCGCGAAACCTTCTGAGTAACATCGTGACTGGGGCCTCACGACTTGCGAGTGAGTCGCCAAAAGGCAAAGTTGAAAATTTTTGGGTTTTTTGAAATTTTTCAAAACAAAAACACTTTCCAAAAACAACTAAAATATTCAAAAATCTTTTTGTGTTTGATTAACATATGCTTGAGTATGTACAACACATTTAATCAAGTACAATCACAGAAATGAATAAGGCTTTCATTGAACATAGACATGTGTGATGTGGGTGGGTATCAAATGTGAGATAGTCCTTAGTCTAACATGAAACTTCAATGATCAATTCAACCAAGACATACAAAATTAGCACTAAGTAGAGTGACCAATCTCAATTATAGAAATGAGCATATATGACCTCTCACATAAACTTGATTACTTAACTTTGAAGTTTTTCATTTGGCTTCTTACAATTCATAACATTTGATCATTTTAGAACATTACATCTCTTTTTGAGATCGGTGCTTGAAATTTTTGATATTTCAATTTGATGAATAAACCTTTGGCTTTTGGGCACCATACATTTTAACACAAGTCGCTTTCCCTTTTTCCTAGTCAAATACTAGTATGTGTGACGACTTTTGCAGCTCATTATCGCTTTTCGATATTAGACATTGGTTGAGCTCTTTAAGCAAAAACATAAATGAGTGGGAAGACATATAGGCACAAGTCTATGCATGTCTCAAGATCAACAAAACTATTGACTAATCATTTATAACAAGTTTGAAGATCTATTTACAACAATCACAAAGATGTTAAGATGTTTCCCACAAAGATACAGGTGCATAAAGAACAAGCTAAGCCCAATAATGCACAAAGCCATTTGTATGAAGGTACAAGGCTAAACATGTGTGCGACAATACACAATAAATCCGATCAAACTTTTTGGGTTTTCTACTTTTTATGTGTTTTTGGATTTTTGACACAAAGCAAGTAAAGATTGATAATAAAAAAAAAAATTAAAAAAAAAACAAACAAGAAAACATTCAAAGCTTTTAAACAACAAAAACAGTAAAAACATGCTAGAATGAAAAATAAGCAAACAATCAACAATGTCACATCATATCGAAAGAATTAATGCATGGATATGTTATAATGCTTATGCATGAGTACCCTTCTTCACCCACACGGCACGTGCGTTTGGGGTGATATCCTTAGAGGATTGGGTAATTGAGTGACAATTTTCAAACTTTAGGGTGAAGTTGGCCAAACAAGAAGTGATGGTGTCAATCATCTTCATCATATCACTAATCTCGGGTTCTACTTCTCACCCTTTTGATTGCTTGGGATTCCCATCGCCTTTTCCTTGTCTTCTTGGCCTTTGAGGACCTGTATTCTTCAATGCTTAAAGCTTGTGGCAATTTGGCCTAGTATGTCCTTGGATTCTACAATGATGACAAAAGTGTTGTATTTGAAGACCTCTTTGTGCCTTCGGAAGAGACTTCCCTTTTGCCTTGGGCTTAGCCACAAATGGACTTGGAGGCTTTGTCAAAACCTTTTGAGTAACCACATTTGGTTTCTTCTCAACTTTAACACTTTCAACAAGAGGGGTTGTAACCACTGGTTCTTTGGCTTTAACAAACTTCATCTCCTTAGGTGTATTAGCGCTTGAGCTACTTTCTCCGGTATATCTCAAGCCACTTCTATCGGAAAAGGGCTTTTGAAGGCAAGCACCTCATCAAGTTGTTTTGAAGTAACACGCACCACTTTGGCATTAGCTTGAATAACCTCAAGCTCAAGAAACTTAATCCTAGAATAGGCATTCATTAGCTCTTCATTCAGCGCTTCAACTTCACATTTTGTCTCTTTATACCTCACAAGAATGCTTTTGTAGTCTTGTTCTGTTTTTTTCATTTTTCTAATTGTTGCCTTAGCCACTCTAGCATATTCTCCAGCCTTCTCAAGAAGGGTATTGTAGGATTCTTGCAATCCTTTTGCTCCTTCATAGATGCATTCTTCATCTTCATCATCGGTTTCATCTCTAACTCTTATAGACTCCACTTTGGTGTGCTCCCCGAGCTCTTCCACTAAGTTGCTCAAATCTTCCGAGGAGTCTACGGGTGCGATGGTCATAAAAGTTGAGTAGTTTCCTTCCCCGTCACAGTTTTCTTCTGAGTCAGAGTTGGAGCTATCCAAGTCACTAAGGGTTGTAGCAAAGACTTTACCCTTTGCCTTCAAATAAATGAGGCATTCTTTCTTCACATGACCATGCCCTTTGCACTCATAGAAGAGTCTTTGGAATCTTTCTTCTTGAAATCTTTCTTGTCCTTCTTGAAATTTGAGAATTTCCCTTTCTCAAAAGACTTCCCATTCCTTTTGAATTTTAAGATCTTGCGAAAGTTCTTTGCAAGGTACGCCACCTTTTTTTCAACCTCATCCTCATCCGAAGAATCTTGAGCTTCAATTCTCTCATTGATCATCTTAAGAGCAAGAGATTTGCTCTTCCTTTAAGATGGTAGAGGTAGCTTATATGTTTGAAGAGAACCGATGAGTTCTTGGACCTTTATCTCATCAAGGTCTTTGCTCTCTTCAATGGCGGTCACCTTGGCACGAAAGCTCTCCGGCAATGATCGTAGGATCTTCCTAACAATTTTGGAGTCCTCCATCTTCTCGCCCAAGTTGAATTTGCCAATAACCACTTCATTCAACTTTCCATAGAAGGAGTCGAATGATTCATCTTCACTTATATTTAATTCTTCAAAGCGAGTGGTAAGCATTTGTAGCTTTGTATCTTTCACCTTCTTGGTGCCTTTGTATGTGGTCTCCAAAATTTCCCATGTCTCCTTGGCAATTGTCACATAAGAGATCCTGTAAAATTCATCGGTTGAGACACCACAAAATATAGCATTAAGAGCTTTACTATTAGCATTAGCCACTGCAAGGGCTGCCTTTTCACAAGTAGATTTCGTAGCCTCTGGCATAGTCCAACCATTTTCAATAGCATCCCATATGCTCTCATCAATAGAGCACAAATATGCATGCATACGCACTTTCCAAAATGCATAATTACTCCCATCAAAGAAGGGAGGTGCATTGAGGGATTGAGACCTATCCATCCTAGGATCAAGGATCACACTTAGGATATAGAAATCCGACAAAGTGTACCTGCTTTGATACCAATTGAATGCTCACTTAGTGTGTAAAAAATTTGTGAGTGTTTAGACCCCCAATTTCAAAAATACCAATACAAGCTTATACTCAAACAATATATGTGCAGAATGATAAGTACAAGCTATACACAAACAATCAAATAACTCTAAGCCATAATTTAATCACAACACAACAGTAATTAAAAGCAAAGAGTAAGGGTTAGAGAGAAGCAAACACAAGATAACACCGGCACGTGTTTTCGAAGAGGAATCCGAAGAACTCGGCGAAAAACCTCTCCGCCGCCCTCAAAGTGGTGAAATGATCCACTAGAAAATCAATTGGGATATATAAATAGAAAAAGACCCTCCAAGCCTAATCTACCCGATGCATCTAAGCCCTCCTAGCTTCTTGCTCCAACAGGGTTAAGCCTAACCTTGTCTTCTCTAACTTACCGGATCCTACAATAAGCCTATTACATCAACCAAAATGAATTGGTCCTCTCTGAACTGCTTCCCAAACACCAAAATACCTTCTCACTAATATGAATGTGGTGAGGCAAGGATTTGGCTAAAGATCCTCTCAAGGGTATGACAACGGAGTGGGTAAAGTAGAGGAATTTGGTGAATCAAAGGTATAAGATTGTGGATAAATCAATCTTGTTGTTTTCTAGGGTTTATCTCTCAAAATTCTCTCCAGAAGCTCTGTACATTTCGTGGGTATAATGGTATTTATAGTAGGGTATGTGAAGGAATGTGAAAAGTAATTTTTTTTGCAAAACAGAGGGCTTTGGCAAGTCACTCGCGACTAGGACAAGTCACGAGTTCCAGTCACCAAATAACAGAATGGCCAGACTGTACTTTTTGTCCTGTAGTGATCTAGCTGTCCTAGCCCTTCAACTTTCTGCATGATTAACATGTGTGCTGGATTCTAGCGAGTCACCACTCACAAGTCAGTCGCGAGTTCCAGTCACAAGAATGCTCTTGATTGCACACACTTGATCAATTCTTCACACTTTCTCACACACAACCCTTACATTATTCCCACCTAAATACATGGTTTCTAATTGTTGAATTACAAGCAAATTTGGCACAGAATAAAGCCAACACATAGTTGAATAAATTCAACCTTACACTAACCAAGAATGATGTCGTATATCTTTAACCTTTTAAGGGCTCCTACCAAGCTCCAATTTCATCTTCCCATCTAATCTTAAATCGTATGAGTTGGCTATAACCAAGGAAGAGAGCCAGCATTTTTTATTGAATGACAACAATAACTTATTGTTTTGATGTTGAGATCAGATGTTGTGGGTTTTGTAAAGGATGCGATTGACTTTGGGTCTTTAGGTGTTTGGTGTGGGAAAGTTATAATTGTATTTTGTTTTAAAATTAAAGAGAAATAGAAAGAAACATTTTAACTGATCATTCATGAGATTAGTTGTTTTTTTAAAATGTTTTAGAACTCATAGTATTTACATTTTTTTGAAGTTTGTTACTGCTATTTAGTGCAATATCGATATGAGCTATGACAATAAAAGTGAAAGCCAATGATGATTTTAGAGTTTTTTTCGTTTATTTTTCTATTTTTAATTTTATTTTATGTGGAAGCCTAGCTAAAGGCAATTAATCATTATAAATAGAAATGTTTTAAAATAGTTTTCTTTATTTTATCACATTTCTATATGCCAATACTAACAAATGATTTCCTTTTGTTGAGATAATGAAATGGGTGTTTGAGATTTGTGGGTCGGAATTTGGTTGTGAAAATTGAATAGTTAAGGAAATGTTTGGAAAGTTGTTTGATTTTTTGTAATTTTAGGATATGAAAGAAGTTTATGCTTTGAATTTAAATTTATAAGTTTCAAATTTCAAAATTATTTAATCGATTTAAAAATAAAGTCTACATATAATATAATATGTTTCTCACGCCCCAAACCCAAAAAGGGTCCAAAGCTTGAGGAAACTACAACCCAAAAGTACCTACAATTATTTTGGCAATTCAATCCAAAATATTTCCACCAGCATCAAGTAATTTTCATACCAATTTCATTAAAAGTACTCCTAAAGTTAGTCGGAGCTCTATGATAATTACAAGGACCATTGGCCACAAAAGAATGGAGATCTAAATAATTATAATTACACATCAAACTTGTTACATTAAGGATAAAATTCATTAGCACTATCAGTTACAAAAGAGTGTGTTATGTCTCCTTTAGGGTGTAAAACACCTAAGGATCACCATCACAAAAGTCCATTCTCCATCAGTAGTTTCTCTATCTAATGCTAGCCACAAAACTTGTCTCAAAAGATCACTGCCTACTTTGAAAAGGTTTGGTGAAAAAATGGGATGAAACAGAGCCCAGTAAGTAGCATAATTAATGGGAGTAGAGGAAATGCAAGTTTCATGATGATGAATATTTTACAAAGCATGTTATAATTTAGGAGTTTCCAAATAAATTCTACAAAAGCATTTCCTATAATAATATGACAAGAATGATTAAAATGATACGACACAAAACTTCTCAAAATGCTTCCATGAAACTACATACTATATACTATGAGCAATAACAGTACAATCCCGAAGCCAGAAAATCTAACCCAATGCCACTTGACAATTCCATCACAAAGACAAAATTAATCTGTTGCCACAAAGATGGAACTCATCGCCAACACATAGTCGGAAATAAATATGTCGTTACAAAGAAAGAGCTCATCGCCGTCACATAGATGGAACTAATATGTCGTCACAAAGACAGAACTCATCAACGTCACAAAGATGGAACTCAATAACCATCACAAAGATGGGTGCTAAGATACCAATGTCACATAGACTATAGTATCTAATTAGGTAATCACTGGGTAATCACATGTCACAGCACATGGGTTGAACATAAAAGCTCAAAAATTACATTTAATTCAAAATACTTAATTCATTTCCAAGTAGTTTCATAAAATATTTGAGTGCCAAGATATTCACAAGATTCTCAAAGCCTTCAAAACCATTTCTTGTCAAAAAATATTTTGTATTAATTCCCCAAATAACATAGGTCAAGATAAAACATCATTAGAAATTGCAAACCAACGCAATAATTTCCTGAAATCCATCATCAAAGGATTAAATCAACAATGCTTATTTTCCATACTAACAACTCATGCATTTTCCCATATGCAATATCAAATATGATGCACTTTTCATAAATAATCATAAACATAAAGGTTACAACACAACACTTTTTAGGAAAATATAGTTTCCATAAACAATTTTTCAAAATATGTTTAACCCAAAAATAATGTTTTATGCAACATGGTTATTTTCAAAAATCTCATTAAAAAGTTACTTACCTCGTAACCCGCAAAAGTCTAAATCCCCAAATTCCAAAGGAGATTAGCTACAATCTAAACAATACCAACCAAACCTATCATGATAAGCATAAGGCTTGACATTGCAACTAGATACGAATTAGGAATTGCCAAATAAGCAATTAATTAGGCAAGCCTAAGTATTTAACCTTACAAATAATGTAATTCCACTTCCAAAGTTTCTCAACAATTTAATTTACAAGGCATAGACTCCAATTTATACTCATAAGTCATTCAAGGTATTCTCCCTAACATTAGAACCTCAACACTTTATAAGTAGTTCCCACAAGAATTACACAACATCTTCAAGAGACCCATGAAACCAAAATCAAAATATCCTCCGAGACAAACAATTTAAATATTTAACTAGCTCCAAATAAACCCAATAGCAATGAAAAAATTTGATTTACCAACTATCACATGTTATAACTCAAAACCCCTAAATTTCCACCGTAAATAAACCTTATAGACACCATTTGTAAAATCATAAACCCACTCATCAAATAAGTCCACTCATCAAAACCCATATACATAAACACAATATTATCACTCCAAAAGCCTAGATAAAGAGAACCTCTAGCAAAAGTATAAAAACCCACCAAAAAGATTAGAAGTTTTTACCTTAAATAAAAGAGAGATGAAGAAGCCTTAGAGGTTGCTATAGAGTTTTTTTGGTTGTAAACTCACCCGAAAAACAATGGCAGAGGTGTTGGGATGAGCACCAGTGAGAGAGTGAAGGAGAGAGGTAGATAGAAGTGTCTATGGGTGTGTTTGTGTTTGTGTTGAAATGAAAAAGAGAAGAGAAGAGAAGCCCTTCACAAGCAGGTCTAGAGGGAGAGAGATATCTGTGAGATTTGTGTGGTTGGGAAATAAGGGGTAGTTGGGGTGTAATGGCCCAATTTTTTTTTTTAAAAAGGTTTAGTTAGATTTTTTTTTTTTTTTTTGAGACACATGTGCCCACCTATCCCACTCACTTTCCCACCACACAAATATCACTCGTATCTCTCCCTCTTTGGCCAGTCAACTAAGGTCTCCTACTCTTTTTCTTTTTCATTTTCTCTCAACACAACACAAACACTTCTTTCACATTCTCTCCCACCAGTATACCTCCATCACCACTATCTCCACCATCTTTTTCCAACAAAATCACCGGAAAATCCTTAAGAACCTCTAAGAACCTTCACATCTTTCATTTGAGGTAAAGATTTCTAATCTTTTTGGTGGGTTTATATGTTTTTGCTAGAGGCTTTTTTTTTTTTATCTAAGTTTTGATAATGATACTCATGTGATTTTTAAGCTATGGAAGTGATATTCTTGTGTTTATATGTATGGGTTTTGTATTGATGAAATTATTTGGTGAGTGGGTTTATAATTTTTACAATGGCAGCTATCTAAGTGGTGAAGATTTAGGGGTTTTGGCCTTTTAATGCGAAATAGATGGTGAACATAATTTTTATTGATTATTTGGGGCTAGTTAAAGATTTGAATTGTTAGTCTTGGAGGATATTGTGATTTTTGGTATCATGGGTCTCTTGATGATATTATAAAAATCTCGTGGGAAGTACTTATAAGGTGTTGAAGTTTTGGTGTTAGAGAGAATAATTATGAGTATAATTTGGAGTCTATGCCTTGTAAATTAAATTGCTAAGAAAGTTTTGAAGTGAAATACTTTATTTGTGAGGTTAAATACTAGGCTTACCTAATTAAGTGCTTATTTTTCAATTCCTAATTTGTAGCTAGATACAATTTCAAGCTTTATGCTTATTGTGTGATAGGTTTGCTTGATATTGTTTAGGTTTTAGCTAATCTCCTTTGGCGCTAGGAGAATTAGGCTTTTGCAGGTTGCGAGGTAAGTAGCTTTTTAATAGAATTTTTGGAAAATAATCATGTTGCATAAACGTGGTTTTGGGTTAGACATGTTTTTGGAAACTACATATGGAAGCTATATTTTCCTAAAAACTATTGTATCATAACCTTAAATGTATATGACTATTTATGAAAAGTGCATCATATTTGGTATTGCATATGGGAAAATGCATGAATTGTTGACATGGAAAATATGAGCATCTTTTATATAATCTTTGATAAGGAAATCATGGATTTTATGGTATATTGGAAAATTTAAAGGTGCTTATTTATCTTGTCTTGTATTATTTGGAAAATTGATAGAAAACCTTGTTGATAAGGAATGAAGTTGAAAACCTTACAAACTTTATGGAAGTTTTGATTATTTAAGGTTTTTTCTGAAACTGCCTAGATATAAACTATGTATTTGAAAGTACATGTAACCTGTGAGTTTTATGTTGTTTTAGCTCTATGCCATGTGTGATTTCTCAGTAATCACTCGATTTGGTGTTCGTAGTCTTTGTGACAATGGAATTAGATCTAGGTCTGTGCCTTTTCACGTTGGATGACTCGTTCTTCCCTACTACCCATGGGGGGAAGAAGTTCTTTGATTGTGTGTGGGTGAGGCTACTATCCATGGGGCCAAAAGACCACAAGCAAAAGAGGTCATATTTGACGTGTTCTCCCTGCTGCTTATGGGGGAAGAGAAAAAAAATTAAAGGGTATGGGTGAGGCTACTGCTCATGGGGCTAAGAGACTGCATACCAGATAGGACAATATCATGTCAATTGTGAATAGGTGGATCCTTTGGCCAGTCTATGTGGTAGTGTGGTATATTTGTGATAAATTACCATATGTTAGATTTTATAGTTTTGGAATTATATTGTTAGTGCTCACAGATTATTGTATATAGTTTCAAGGTATTTACTTTGAGAAACTTTGTGTTTCATTATTGAATCATTCTTGTCATATTATTATTATTGAAAATGAAACTTGCATTTCCCCCACCCCCATTAATTATGCTACTTATTGGACTCTGTCTCACTCCATTCTTTTCAGTGGCAGAGCCATTTGATGACCAAGGGGGGCCTGGGCCCCCCAAAATTTTTGAATTTTTTTTTTTTTTGAAAATATCTTAAATAATTTGAAATTTTTTTAAATAACCTTATCATTTTGGCCCCAGTACCTGATAATATACATATATATTTAAGAAAGTCTAAAAATAAACATAATTTTCATTTAAATAAAATACAATCCATAAATACATGTCAACAAATTACAATAATTAAACATTTTAACACCTTTAAAATGAACATGTAGGTATTTTAACAATTATCTCAAAAAATAAAAGGGAAAAAAATTGAGTTATGAAGTATTGTATATTACTATTTTACATTTCATACACAAAATATATATATATATATATATTTATATATATATGGCCCCCCAAAAAAAAATTCCTGACTCCGCCACTGATTCTTTTACAAAAATTTTCAGAGTAGACAATGATCGTTTTAAGACATGTTTTTGTGGCTAGCAGTAGTTAGACTAACTACTGATGGAGGCGAGACTTTTGTGATGGAGATATTTAGATGATGTATATCCTAGAGTAGGCTTGACCCATTCTTTTGTATATTATAGTGGTTACGATTTTATTTCCATTGATGGAACACGTTAATGATTTGTAATTATATTTATTCAGACCTCTATTCTTTTGTGGCCAATGGTCCTTGTAATTATTGCATAGAGCTTTGACTTACTTTGGGAGTATCTTTAATGGAATTATTATGATAATTCTTGATATTGGTACTAGATATGAATTATTTTGATTGAATTTTCAAAAAGGAAAAATTTACAGGTACCTTTTAGATGTTTTTCTCATGCTTTGGAACCTTTTGGGTTCGGGGCGTGACATGGGGGCTCACATGTGGGTCAAAATCTGAAAGTATTTTATATAATTGAATTTCAGGTTTGTGTGTGTTTGTGTTTTGTTTGGATGCTTAGAAAAATTGAAGGAAGAGAGAGGAAAGAGAACTGATTTTTTTAGTTTGAATTGAAGGTGAAATTTGGGTTTTCCTGAAATTTAGTTGATTTTCTTTTTTTGATTTATTGGGTTTTTCTTTTATTGATGAATACTGAACTAGTTGCTCCTAAATTGGTTTTCTGTTCAGCTGATTACAGATTATCATTATGTTTTTTTTTTTATTTTATTTATAATTTGGTGAGTTGGGTTTTAGTCGGTCTTGATTTTAATTCATGAGATTTTATTTGTTATTTGTTTAATTTTTTTTTTTATGTGGCATTTTGGGTTAAATGGGTGGGTCAAGGATTAAATGGGTTAGGTGGATAATGGATAATTAATTTATATTTAAATAGATAATAAGTAGATAAATGGGTAACCCAACCCAAAAACTACTTAACCTGCCCAATTGCCACCCTTATATATATATATATGTAAACTTAACAAATCAAAATGAAAAAAACAAAACTTAAATGACTAATATGACAATTCCCAAACTTTTTTTATTTTTTATTTTTTGAGACACAAGGGATAGGGAAGGAGTGAGTGGGAAAACAAGACTTATAACACTAATACAGTAATACTTACAAAACGGCTTAACTTTTGAAAGTACTAACGAGACTTATAAACTGAAGACTCACTCACTAACTGACTAATGTGCTACTTTAGACCACTTATCTTTTCCTTTCTTGAGATAATATAGACAGAAGACATTGGGGATGGGGAAGGAGAGAGTGGGAAGACAAGACTATTGCCCAAACTTAAAAGGAGTAATTTTTATTTTTACTTTTTATTCATTAGACAATAATGAATCAATGGCACAACTAGTTTCACAAAAACATTCATAATTGTTAAAATAGTAGTTTGTGAATTGTGTTTACTGTTTAGTAACAGTGAAGTTAGTGAAGAGTGGAGACCCCAGGTAAAATTGATGTATTATAAATCACAATCAGTTATTTCAATAAGTTGTGAAATTTATTGTGTTTGTGGAGTAAAATGATTTTAACTAAAGCTTTAAACATGGTTACATATTTTAAAATTTTAATCCTTAGATTGCATACTTTTTATGTTTTTAACATACATGTCAAATTTCATTTGGATTGAATGTAATTTATTTATTCAATCCATGAACTTATTTGTCATGCATAATTTAAAACTATATAAATTTGAAATTTAAATATTTAACTGATAATATAGTTATTGATTTTTTTATCTCCTTTGAATTTTGCAAATATGGAGGATTAATAAGAACCTTTGTGAAGGCCACAGGAACAGAGCTTCAACAGAAACGTTTCAATGCGGCTCCAATAACAATAGCCAATTTGAAGGTTTAATTTTAAGAATAGCATCTGTGAGCTTTGCACCTATAGCCTAAAAATTGAAGCGACCGATTTATGAATATTTGTAGTGATAATTTGAAAAGTCGCTTTGTTTCTTCAAAAAAAAAAAAAAAAAAAAACCTTTGGTTTCATATTATAATAAGTTTAGTATAATATACTAAAACAAAGAGTCATTTATTTCATTGGAAAAGATTTATGATATGATTCTCAAAAAAAGATTTATGATAAGTTTAGTATGATATACTAAAACAAAGAATCATTTATTTCATTAGAAAAGATGAATCGACCAATATGATAAATTTAGGAAAATATTACAAACATATGACTAGGACAGTCAATAGGTACAACTTTTAACAAACACATCATGTGTTCCATTGAAGTGCAATATGAATTAACAGGAGATTACAATTAAAGCAAATAATAAAACTTCGGTTCAGTTCATTATGCTTTTCAATTAATATCAAACAAATAAGAACATTAGATTTCATTTTCATTGAGAAAGATAACATTATTTATCGTCATTGATCAATGCAATCATGCGTTTGAATCTAATTAGAGAATGTAACGCCCCAATTCAAAAACAGTTTAAGATCCAATATACCAATCTCTTTTTTGGACAGGTTACCTTGCTAAAGGATTGAGTTTTGTAATCATATTCATATTATTGACCATTTCAACTAAATAATTTGATTCACCCTCCCTTTGAGCTAATTCAGATGTCAAACACTCCTTTAGTTTAATAACCACCTCACTCATGGGTGGCCTTTCAATGGAGGTGGAAGACACACAAGCCGTTGCTATTTCAATAAATTTCCAAGCAGAGTTATCATTGAAATTTCCTTGCAACCTTGGGTCAACAATATTTTGAATATCTCCTTTATCAAACATGATTCTCACCCATTGGCTTATGTGAGTATTTTCACGGGATCTTTCTATCATATGTTGACTTCTGATTATCTCCAAAAGAACAACTCCAAAACTATAAACATCACTTTTCTCAGTCAACCTGTATGAAGTGGAGTACCTACAAGCCAATGCATATAATACTTAAAAAAAAAAAAATTGTAATTATTAGATGTTTAATTTTCAAGTCATTCCCATTTGTCTTTAACTGGTATAAGGTTTGTATCCATTTTATTTTTTGAATTGGTCACATGCTTGGGATCACTGATACTTATAGCGGGCGTTTAGTTTGCTGTGATATGCCCTTGATGTGCTGCACATTACGATGATGTGACATTAAGATTTTTTTGTTTATTTTATTTTTTCTAACATTACCATAATTTAAATTTACTATCACATCACCTTAATTTCATCACCTTCCTAAACAATATAATGTTTTATGCTTGTATTAAGATTACATTAATGTAAGATTACAATAATGTAATATTACGGTGTAATGTAACATCACGACGAATCAAACCCCCTATATACTGTATTTAACGAAATGAATTTTGAATATGACAAATAATCTTAAGTAAAAAAATACTCACGTAGGATCAAGGTGACTAGGGGTGCCAGCAACACTAAAAGTTAAGACATGAGTGCTGCCATCAGTTGGGAAAATTTTGGAAAGGCCAAAATAAGCTATTTTGGCATGAAAATTTTCATTCAACAATATGTTTGTAGTCTTCCATAGAAACAGCATTGAATATTCCATTCATTGTTTTACAGTTAAAGATTGCTACTTCTTTTTAGGCAGTTGGCCATTTCCTAATACTAGTGGTTGGTCTTTCCCAACCGTTTTCAACAGAGAGTCATACTCTCTCATCAAGAGATTTCAAGAAGGCTTTCATCCTAATCTTCCAATAAGTACAGTTATTCCCATCAAAGTGAGGAGGGATCACTAGAGAGTGACTGTAAATGAAAGAAAAATACAGGGATTCTCTCTTTATAGGGGGACGCCCAAAATTTCTCACTTATTTTTTGCAAATGATAGTTTGCTATTTTGTCGTGCTAAAGTGGAAGAGGTTCAGACCATCCAAACCATCCTAACTTTGTATGAGAAAGCATCGGGCCAGCAAATAAATTCTGACAAGACAACACTCTTTTTTGGCAAATCTGTTGGTGATGACTCAAAAAATGCCATTAAAGAGCTTCTTATGGTGCCAGAAATAAAATAGTATGAGAAGTATTTAGGGTTACCGGATGTGGTGGGGAAAAATAGAAGAGCCAGTCTGAATTATATAAAAGATAGAGTGTGGGG
>JARYZH020001880.1:0-21217 GCA_030021035.2 Notholithocarpus densiflorus | reverse complement strand
ACTAGAATAGATAATTTTAGTACATAATACTTGTAAAACCCTCCAAGCCTAGTACTATCTATGTACTTAAACCCTTGGAACTTCTACTCACAACCACTGTTCAAGTCCTTTCTCTACTCCAAGTCTCCGATTTGCAATTGAGCTCCAATTGCTACTTCAAACCTCCATGGCTAATTCTGTCGTGGCTCCAATGAAAAAGCATTAATTATGAATTTATGATCCGGTCGGTAGAGGCTGCCTCTCTTAGCTTGCAGATGCAGAACGTTTTGTTTTTATCTTGGAAAATTTTGGGTAATAGAAAATAGCAATGCAGCCAATACCGCGGTTTGTTGAGACAGTGACAATTTGAAAAGTTTCATACAATTTTGGTCCCAAAATATGGATGGGTCTGGGCCATGGCTCCACATTTTCCTTTTTATTTTTCATGTCAGGCTGATTGCCCTATAAATGATATTATTATACTATGTTATGCTTATAAGTAACTAGTCAGTACTCGGTGGTCCATTAACATCTTTCTGGAGCTTTTGTCTCAGAACATGGGCTATTTAATTCCTTGGCCCGCTTTACTAGTGTAAAGATGATTGTGACCCATGAAACTGTGAAAGGGTCTCGTGTGGCTCACTTGATTCTTTTTTTTCTTGGTTGTTGGCATAACTAGGGTTCAACCATCGTGGGCTTGTGAGCTTTCACTTTCAGTGGTGTGGAGCCCAGGGCTTTTTATATTTAATGGCCATGGATCTTTATGTGAATTTTATTCTATGTCCTGTTTACACGTGGTTACATGTGTAACGATCGAAAATATCTATTTTGTATTCTCTGTCCTATTCCCCATTTCACATGGAGGCAGATCTCACAAGTGTGGAACACAATACCATGTAAGGAATGTGTATTTTGTATTAAATAATATCACGTTATTTATGTCAAAATCCAATAAATGAGAGACGTTTGTATAAAAATAACTACCCATTAACACATGTCTTTCATTTGTTAGTGGGATAGTTATTTTTTGTTGACATGTCTCACACTTATTAGATTTTGATATCAATGACATGATATTATTTGATACCAAATACATTTTCATAAGAGGATAAATACTTGTAATATCACCTTGTAACAATGACACCAAATATAATATCGCGTGAACAATTGGATGATGTTAAGATAGTAATTTATAGGCAGCCTTCAAGGTATGAGTAGAAACAAACGACTTTTTACTGGAAACAAAATAAAAGAAAAAGTTCTTAAGTTGGGTAGCTTTGCGATGGGTGGCGAGTACTGTCTAGTATCTACAATTAGAACATTCACATTCGCTTGTCTAAAATTTATCCATTTTAGATCATCAAAAAGTTTTTTTTTTTTTTTTTTTCCTACTTCACATAATAATTTTACAACACACCCTATATCCAAATTTTCATTTTACAATACAATATATTAAGAAAATCAAATAACTCTTTTTATGTAATTTTTTTTCACCCAACAAAAGCAACAAAATCTCAACCAAAAAAAAACCCTTCAACCCAAGACCAGCGCCATCGTTGGCCTTCAACCCATTGTCAATCTTAATTAGACCAATGCCATTGGTGGCATTTCACCCAAACCCAGCACCACTGGCATTTACTTCCTCGTCGCACCATTGTTATTCACTACACCATCATTATTTACTTTTTTGTCTCGCCATTGTGTCGTCGTGCCTCCAAATCCTATCATTGCTCGACCCACATAGTGACCAACCCAAATTGCCCACCCACTTCCCAAGAGAGAGATAATTTTTTTTGTATTTATTCGGTAATATGGTGCACCTTCATACATACAAAAATCTTACTTGCTAGATAGTGTTGCTTCATAGAAGTTGTATTGATTCAGTAGAGAGTTGTGACTCTTGGGTAAGACTATAACTCTAAACATAAAGATATATTTATTCACCAACAGATGTGTCCTTTACCAGGGTATCTAGTAGTCTAAAAATACTTGGGCAATCATTTAAATCATTACACAAACTGTGGGGAGTGAAAGAGTCACCACTCGAGCCTTAAGCCCAAGAAGTAATTGGGACACAGGGAAAGAATTGGGCCAAGCCTATGTATTGAAAGGAATACTCAATGGGTAATAAACCATGAAAGGAAGAAAGTTGGGTCATCCCAAGTATTACGGAAAATATGAGTGGCACAGGAAATTAGTTCCCGTGAAAAAGGTAAGGTGCCAACTTACCCGAGGTATGGTGCACGGATAATCCACATGTGATTTTCAGGAGATTCCTGGAACCATGGGAAACTTCCGGAACATGCAAGAAGGATGAAGATCTTTGCCTCCGCATTAAAGATGGGGTTTTTACCTAACCTCTGCCACATTAAATACAAGTAAGACAGCCTGAACAGTACAAACAACCCCAAAAAGTTAGAGTTCCAGGATAAGGGTGAAGAGGAATTTGATAAAGTTAAAGAAAATATCCCTGAGACTCTGGCAGGCAATAGGACAGCTGTAATGATAAGAGCAAGGATTGAAACTATAAAAGGGAGAGGAGAGGCAAAAGGAGAAGGGGGCTAAAAAAGAAAAAGAAAAAGGAACACAGAGAAGAAAAATCAGAGAGAGAGAGAGAGAGAGTAAAGGTAACACCGCGGGAATGTGAGAGTTATCTATTGTAATACTTAGGTTGAAACATAGTTGTCAAAACGTGAATCGTATCGTGAATCGATTTTTAATTTTTCCGTATCGTGTATCGTATTGTATCGTGTACCGTAAGATACACAAACACTTAATTAAATCTATAAAAAATCATAAATATACATATATAAATAGTATATTCATTATAAATTTTGAATATATTCAACTAATGACTAATTTTTTCATCACTTATGTAATAATTTTTACTAAGCTAACTAAATAAATTAAAGTATTAAACTAGTATGTGTTTATAACATATACATTCAAATTACTTAAATTCAAAAGTGATAATATATTGCAAATGACCCAAAAATAATAATTTATTTTCATCATATTGCCTAATCAACCTTATTTAAGTCAATTCTATCATCATGTTTATAATTTTGCAAACTTATTTCTTCATTAAAATTTTCTTCATCATCATTCGTCATTAACATTTACTATCTCTTCTTGTTCTTTTTATTTTATAAATTTTTTTTTTGGCATTCTAGTTTCTTGGACTTATAACAATAATGATAAAAATAAAAATTTATGTTGTCAATTAATATTTTATTCATAGTATATAAAATAAATTTGTAAATATTAAAGTGAATGGTAAGTGTGTACTGTGTAGTCCAATTGTAGGAGAGAGAGGAAAAAAACTTATGAATATGTTATTTTAGTTGGCTAAATTAAGTAAACTAATAATTTTATGTTAAAAACAAGTCTAATAACTTGTTAGATTCAAATAAAAGTACAAATTTTAATAAAAAAATCTCATTTTAAAGCATTTGTCTATGTATCGTACGATACATACGATTTTACGATACGATACGATTCATACGATACACACACTGTATATATCGTACGATTCATGAATACTTACGATACGCCGATACGATACGAAACTTTTTATACACGATACGATACGTATCGTACGATACGTATCACGTATTGTACGATACTGACAACTATGGGTTGAAATTGTAATATTTGAGTTTAGAGAAATCAATTGCTTGAGTTTCCCATTATGGAATGTTTTTTCTTATTGTTTACTTATTTGTTGGTTGTTTGAATAATTTGAGTGTGAATCCATGAAGGACTCCATGGGGGCTAGTTTTTGCGGTCCCACAATTGACGCTATCTATGGAAATTACTCTACTAAGTAGAAGATTCAAGAGTTGGTTAGTTTTAGACTATGGCGAATCGATCACGGAATGGTCCCGTTCATCTGGAACGACCTAGCATTTCAGAAGAATTTGTTCATGTGGATCAACGTGTGAGATCTAAAGTTCATAAAGAAACTCAACGACAACCTAGCCCACCTCCGCAAGGAGAAGAGACTGCTACCAATATAGAAGGTCTGTCCTACTATAATAGGGTTGGGGAGGTGGAAAGGTTAAGGGAGCAGGTGGCGTTGCTACAGAGGAACACTGAGAAGGATAAGGAGTTACTCCGCCGAAAAGACAAAGAGCTTTATCATCGGAGAGGACCAAGCCCGCCACTTAGCCGCTCCCAAGCAGATGAACGTGTGCTGGACGATAAGAATAGGAAGCGAGATAGGAGATCACCCCTCCCCCATGGAGAGCGAGGGCAGTCTCCGCATAGGGAGAGGACAGTCTCTCCACCTCACCACAAGAATAGAAGGGGAGAGCAAGACAGGGAGAAGTATAAAGGACCAATTCCTCAGCGCTCGTCAACCCCTCAATCTCGAGTCCCTGCAGTGCCAAAGGTTTCCAGTGATGATGCCATGAGTAAGATACTGCATCAGTTATCTCAGTCCCCCTTCTCAAAAGAGATTGAGAAAACTGATTTACCACGAAGATTCACAAGGCCAACTTTCGCTATTTATGATGGCAAAACGGATCCTGTGGAACATGTCAATCATTATAACCAAAGCATGGCCATATATTCTAAAAATGAGGCTTTGATGTGTAAAATTTTTCCTTTAAGCCTGGGGCTAATAGCTATGAGATGGTTCGATGGGCTGGAAAAATGGGCTATCTGAGGATAAGATGAGCTAATTAGAGCATTCGGGGTGAGATTTGTGACGTGCAGTAAGACCTCGAAGCCTTTCGCCTCACTCCTTTCATCGGAAATGAAGGAAGGCAAAACCCTTAGAGCTTATTCGGATCGTTACTGGGAATTATACAACGAGATCGGGGGAGATAACAGGGGAATTGCTGCAAGTACCTTCAAGGTAGGGCTTCCCATTAATTCCAACTTGAGGGCTTTGCTGGCTTTGAAGCCGGTCACGGATATGAATAAATTAATGGAGTGGGTGGAGGTGTATAAGAGGTTAGAAGATGACCAGTTGCAAGATAAGGCTAAAGCAAAAGTACCCATCGTAGAGAAGAAAGAGGTTAAGGTAGATCAAGCTCCCCGACCTTGAAGGGACTTCTTCTCTCAGGCTTAGAAGATGAGGCCTGAAATGGTTAGTTCGTTGTACAAAGAGCCTGTATACCGGATTATGGAAAAAATAAAGAATGAGCCATACTTCCGCTGGCCGAACAAGATGAGTGGGGATGTTACGAGAAGAAACTAGAGCTTTTACTATTCATATCATCGGGACCGGGGGCATACAACTGAGGATTGCCAAACCCTAAAGGACCACTTGCACCAACTTGAAAAGGCAAGTTATTTGGGAGATTTCTTAGTACGGGAAGATTCTCGTCCGTAAGACCTGAAAGGGGCAACCACTTCAAGAACTTCGACACCAGCTCGGAGGCTCATAGGGGTAATACACGCGGTTAGGAAGTAGGTGGAGACTATGAGAACTCCAACGCGGATATTGATTGTGAATTCAGCTTCCGACTTATAATTGGAAGGCCCTACACCTAAAAAGAGATGTTGGGAAGACAAATGCATTGGCTTTACGGGAAAAGACCTTATGGATACTGTTCAGCCCCATGAAGATGCATTGGTAGTTACACTGCGGATTGGGGGCTTTGATGTAAAAAGGGTTATGGTAGATCAAGGAAGTGGGGCAGAAATAATGTACCCTAACCTATATGAAGGGTTAGGACTTACCCCCGAAGATTTGACAGAGTATAACAGCCCCCTGGCGGCCTTTGACGGAAGTATCGTTCTGCCAGTTAGACAGGTGACTCTTCCCGTGAAAGTGGAAGGAAGAAAGGAAATGGTCCACTTTATAGTAGTGCACTCCTACTCACCTTATACAGCAAATCTTGGACGTCCTTGGATTCACCCCATGAGTGCAGTTCCTTCTTCTTTACATTAGAAGATAAAATTCTCCATTAAGCAAGGCATTGCAGAAATACGCGGAAACCAGAGTGTGGCACGGAGATGCCAGATAGCCGCTGTGGGGCACAGGTATAAGGGAGAGCCTCGACCGACAAATCCCTTGTAGTAGCTACAGTCTCCACTCGAGGACATATGTGAGCGATTGGAGAAAATACACATTGACCTCGGGGATAAATACTTCCAGGTAGGAGCTAACCTTCCTATCTTGGAAAAAGTAGAATTAATCTTGTTTCTAGTAAGCAATTTGGATGTGTTTGCATGAAGTCCATATGAAACACCTGGGGTAGATCCGAATTTTATCTGTCATTGGCTTAATGTTGACCCCCGGTGTCCACCGAAGAAGTAGAAGCCTCGTAGGTCCTCAGATATACATGCCGGGGTAGTAAAGGAATAGGTAGATAGACTTAAAGAAGTTGGGGCAATTAAGGAGGGTTTTTTTTTTTTTTTTTTTTTAATCCTGAGTGGTTAGCTAACACGGTAGTTGTGAAAAAGAAGAATGGAAAGTGGCGAGTATGTGTGGACTTCATGAATCTAAACAAGGCGTGTCCGAAAGATCCTTTTCCCTTACCCAAGATTGATAAGCTTGTTGATGCAACTTTTGGGCACCCCAGGATGAGTTTTCTTGATGCATTTTTGGGGTACCATCAGTTAACTTTAGCCCCTAAAGACCAAGAGAAAACCTTTTTCATTACCCCTATTGGTAATTTTCATTACAAGGTCATGCCATTCAGTTTAAAGAATGCGGGGTCCACTTATCAAAGAATGGTTACCAAGATGTTCAAAGAGCAATTAGGAAGGAATATGGAGGCTTATATGGATGATATGGTGGTAAAGAGTAAGGCCATGGAAGATCACCTTAAGGATCTCGCAATGACCTTCGAGACATTGCGGAAGCACCGTCTGAAATTGAATGCTTCTAAGTGTGCCTTTGGGGTCAGCTCGGGGAAGTTTTTGGGTTATCTGGTGACTCACCGAGGTATAGAAGTTAATCCAGATCAAATTATAGCTTTATAAAGTTTAAAGCCTCTTAGGAACCCTAAAGAGGTCCAGCGACTTACAAGGATGACTGCGGCTCTTAATCGATTCATTTCACGGTCTGCGGATAGGTGTTGACCTTTTTTCCAACTGCTGAAGAAGTGGAAAGGCTTTCAATGGACGGATGAATGCCAACGAGCATTTGACGAACTGAAGTTGTATTTATCTCGAGCTCCCGTCTTGTTAAGGCCGGTACCTGGAGAAACGCTGTATATGTATTTAGTTGTGATTGATCATGCGGTGAGTGCTGTCTTGTTAAAGTTAGATCAAGGAGTTCAGAAGCCAATCTTTTATGTCAGCAAGACTCTGGTGGAAGCAGAAACACGTTATCTCCCTTTGGAAAAAGCTGCGCTTGCAATAATTCATTCAGTACGGAGATTGCCCCACTATTTTCAAGCCCATATAGTAGTTGTGCTAACCGAGCACCCCTTGTAGGCTTTGCTCAGGAGGTCAGATTTCACGGGAAGGATAGCCAAGTGGGGAGCCTCTTTGGGAGCTTTTGATATTCAGTATAGGCCTCGGACTTCCATCAAAGGGTAGGTTTTAGTAGATTTTGTTGCCGAATTCACTCCTGGGCAAGCTGAAGTTTTGCTAATAAAAGGACGCAGGGCAATGGAACCACGGGAACAAATATGGCAGGTGTGTGTGGATGGAGCGTCAAACTGCCGATGGGCAGGGGTTGGAATTATAATCATCTCTCTGAAAGGAGTCAGAGTGAAAAAATTATTCAGGCTAGGTTTTCTTGTGTCAAATAATGAAGCAGAGTATGAAGCTCTCCTCGCGGGGCTTAGAATGTCTAGACAAGTAGGGGCGGATAGAGTACAGTTACACTGTGATTCACGGCTAGTTGTTAGTCAGATTACGGGCGAATTCGAAGCTAAAGACCAGAGAATGATAAGCTACTTAAAGGAGGCCGGGATACTAAAGTATCAATTTAAGAAGGTAGAGATCTCGCATATCTCAAGGGGCAGTAACAGTCATGTCGACTCTCTGGCTACTCTAGCTTCTTTAGTGGAAGATCCCCTTTCGAGGATTGTGACAGTTGAACTTTTACCTTTTTCCAACCTAACTCCTTTCGACAAGGGCTTAGTCTTGAGCATACATCCATCTGTAAGCTGGATGGATCCTATTGTAGCTTATATTGAAATAGGATTTTGCTCGAGGATAAGAAAGAGTTCAAGCGGATCAAATGTAGGTCTTCGCGGTACTGGGTCTCGGAAGAAGGGAAATTATATAAGAGGTCAAATTCAGGGCCCTATTTGCTGTGCGTGCATCCCGAGGTTGTTGAAACACTTCTGGAAGAGTTGCATGAAGGGATATGTGAAAGTCACACGGGAGGCAGGTTGTTGGCGTACCGAGCCCTTACTCAGGGGTACTGGAGGTCGAGCATACAGAAACAAGCATTAGAGTACTTTAGAAAATGCGATCAATGCCAAAGGTTTGCTCCAAGCATTCATCAACCCGGGGGTCCTCTCAACCCTATATCCAAGTCCGTGGCCCTTTGCCTAGTGAGGGCTAGACATAGTGGGACCCTTTTCAAAGGCCATGGGAAGTAGAAGATGGCTCTTGGTGGGGATAGATTATTTCACTAAGTGGGTGGAATCTGAACCCCTCGCTAATATTCAAGACACGGATGTCAAGAGTTTGTATGGAAGAATATCGTGACACGATTTGGTGTGCCAAAAATTCTAATATTAGATAATGGGCTACAATTTGATAGTAAGGCTTTTTGGTGATACTGCTCGGAATTGAGAATTGTCAACAGGTATTCTACTCCGTTTTATCCACAAAGCAATGGTCAGGCAGAGGCGACCAACAAGTCCATTGTAAATGGCCTAAAGAAGAGGCAAGATGACGCAAAGGGTCGATGGGTGGAAGAGCTTCCGAGCGTGTTATGGGCATATCGGACCACTCCACGGCGCTCCACGGGAGAAACTCCTTTCTCGATGACATATGGTGCAGAAGTGGTAATACCTGTGGAAACTAGGCTCCCTACTTCTCGGACTAACGTGTTTCAAGTGGGAGAGAATGATCAATTACTCTGCAAGCATCTGAATCTGATAGAAGAAAATCGTGATGTGGCTTCGGTAAGGCTGGCTAACTATCAACAGAGGATCTGTCGAGGATACAACAAGGGAATTAAAAATAGGGAGTTCATTCCAGGAGATTTGGTACTGAGGAAAGTTTTGGGAAATACCTGAGACCCAGTTATGGGAAAGCTAGGCCTGACTTGGGAGGGGCCTTATAGGATCACATCCATTGTTGGGGTTGGTGCTTATCGGCTAGAAGATTTGGATGAAAGACTTGTAGCTAGGCCATGGAATGTATTTAATTTAAAAAAGTATTACTTTTGGATGTCATATAGAAAATATGCGCTACTTACAATTTTGTTTTATCTCAGTTCAGTAAACAATAATAAATCCTACGAAGGTTCACTTTGGGATGCCGAAATAGCAAGGGGAAATAAACCCCGAGGTACTAGACCCTGTCTTTGCCTCGGGTAAGTTTTAAGTTGAGTTTTTTGCCTTAGCCTGACTTCAGGGTCACTAATAGAGAATGAAATTAAAGCTTTATTGAAAGTAAATCCTGTGGTACTAGACCTTGTCTTTGCCTTGGGTAAGTTTTAAGGTGAGTTTTCTGCCTTAGCCTGACTTTAGGGTCACTAACAGAGAATGAAATTAAAATTTTATTAAAAATAAATCCCGTGGTACTAGACCCTGCCTTTGCCTCGGGTGGGTTTTAAGCTAAGTTCTCTTCCTTAGCCTGACTTCAGGGCCATTAACATGAAACAAAATTAAAACTCTATTAAAAGTAAGCCCCGATGTGCTAGACCTTGTTTTTGCCTCGAATGAGTTGTGGACTGAATTTTCTACTTTAGTGACTCTATAGTCATTAATAGAAAGTGAGATAAAGACTTTACATAGGAAGAAAGACAAGCTCCGTGATAACGGACTTCATCCTTGCATAAGATGGGTTTCACAGAGCAAGTTCCCCAGGTAAGTGATTAGCTAAAGTTATTACTTTAAGTTTGATCTAGTTTTTAACTATTAGACATTGTCGAAACTTAGCAAATTATTAATCCAACAGAAAGCTAATGGTACTTCCCCCGTGGGAATAATTATGAGTCTAAGTAAATCAAAAAATATAAGTATGAGGCATAGACAGCTAAAACAAAAGCACACCAAGAAATACATTTATAAGAAAAAGATTCAAACACTTAAACAATTACAAAAGCCCCCAAAAACCGGGCAAAATATAAAATTTTTCTAAAAAATGTGAAAGTTAAAAGAAAATTAAACACGAGAAGGTTCCTCAGTAGAAAATAGTGCAGTGGAAATAGTTGCCTCTCCTCCCAACACTGTGACAGTCCCGGGCTCGTCAACCTCGCGGAAAGGAGATTCATCATTGATGATGGCCTGGATCTCGGGGTTTGGAATGATGACCAGCCTCGCGGGGGTAGGAATACTGCTCTTTAACCTTAGAGAAGATGAAGCCTCTACTTGCATTTTGTCAAGGGCGGCAATTCATCCTTTGGAGAAGTAAACTTGGAGATTCTGTTGGAATTCTGGCTTCACGGTGGCAATTCAGTCATACTGGCCCTAGTAGTAGGCCTCCTAAATCCTTGCCTCATTAGCTGCCACATAGCTGTTCAACTCGGCGTCTTTATCTGCAAGAGCCTTCTTGGCCTCTTGCAGTTCCTTCTCCAAAGCCTCTGCCCTCTCCATGATGGACTTAATGTTCTCTTTAGCCTCAAATCGTAGTCTCTCGGATTTCGAGACCTTATTCATGACATCTGAGATCTTCTTAAGAAGATCCTCATTGTCATTACTTAACTCCTCGACCCTAGCCTTGGCCGCTTGGTACCTTTTCTTGATCACCACAGAGCATTAATACCCCTACCATGTAGTGAAGATAATGGTTTTATAAAAAAAAAAAAAGAGATAGAAAATGATGAAGGCAGTAATAAGAAAGGGAAGAATTTATTACCATGATAGCCTCTCTCTTCATGTTAAGTAAGAGGGAATCATCGTCCCACTTAGCCCAGTGCTTCATGTCCTCGGGCAGACGCTTTCAGCCACCTTACTCCCACGGCCTTCCCTCCGTGGCCTGACCCTATTGGTCGCGAGAAGGGGAACCCCATCCACAGTAAAAGAATGTGTGTAGGTGAGAGCCCCCACGACATCAACACGGGAATCCCCTAGGTTGGGAGGGGAATTTTCAGGGTTGAGGGTTGCAGAAGTTTGGCCCATTCCTCTTGGACGCTTCTGTCCAGCACTAGTCTCACGGGCAGGAGTTGCTGCTATCGCGGTAGTAGGAGCAGCTTGGGTGACTGTAGGAACATTAGCAATTGGGTCCGGAGGAGTCTGAGTCCTTGGCACGATTGGAGTGGCTAAGAGCTCTGCGAAAATGACTCCACTTCTTTGGATCGGCATCTCAGCAAGAGATTTGTCTAATGGGATGGCTTCCTGAATGTTAGATTCTTCTCGGGAAGGCGAAGGACTGCGGGGAGGAACATTGCCCATTTTCTTCTTCTTTCACTGATGTCGGGGACGGTCAGCTGGAGTTGGAACTGCAATACTAACTCCAAGATCCGCGGGAGTGAAGGGGGAGGAGAGTTGCTTCGGTATCTTCCTTCTTCTCGGCAAGCGCGTTTGGAAGGAGATAAGATGTACCCCTTACAACGAATGTCTATGTAGGGGAGCAGAGGATTCTTAGCGGTTATAGCCTTTCTCGCGACCTAGTAGTTTCGATACACGGGGGAGTAGCTGAGTATCAAGTAGGTTGCACGGAGTTGACCGTCGGTGTGGGGATAGATTGGAGATCTTAGCAACCTGTTCAAATCTGTGGAGTTGATTAATTGCCTTTTCTTCTTGAAGGCGTGTTTCTCTGAAAAAGAAACAAGCAAAGGTTAGTCATGCAGAATATGAAATACAACTAAAAAAAAAAAAAGGAATAGTAATAATAAGACAGTTAAAAGAAAATCCTATTAAGTTTACCCACACCTGCTTTACCCGCACTAGTGGGGCAATGGATTTCGCCGGGGTACCAATTCCCTGAGACGATCAAGTAATCTCCCTCTGTTTCCTTGTTAGAATCCGGAAGGCCTGAGATAAGCCTCACCTCCCTGTGCCGGATCTTAAAGTAATATCCGGATGTTTTATTGTCTTGAAAGCTTAAACATAGTTGATATCGTGCTCGGTAAGCTTTAATTCGAGCTTTTTGTTTAGGGTATCTACACTACTGACAATCCTAAACATGTTAGGGGTACACTGATTGGGGCAAACCTTAAAGTGACGTAGAAAGTTGGTAAGCAAGTCACTCATGGGAATTCTAACTCCCCCTTCTACAATGGCAACTAGTGGGATTACCACTCTGCCCTCACCCCTTGAGATGATTGCCTCGGATTCTGGGCAGTACCTAACTTCGACATCATTGGGGAAGTTATTCTTCCTTCTAAACTCCTTTAGACTCTCAGGAAGGTCAACCATTGGCCTAAATTTCCCCATGGACTAAGAAAGAAAAACTCTATAATGGGGATTGAAGTAAATAAATAAATTAAAAAAAAAAAAAAAAAAGAGAGGAAGAAATTGAAAGGCTAAAAGGAGAGTTGAAGGGGCGAAGCTAAATTCTTAAGAGAAAGAGGAAGGCAGACTTACAACAACGTGAGGAGGCAAGGATGCATTGGAGGTCGCTGGAGAGTTGTTGGAGAGAAACACAGTAGAGAAGAGCTTTTGCTTTTCTAGTGTTTCTGGTATCAGATCAGTAAAGAAGAAACAAAATTTAGGAGGTTTGAACTCCTTATATAGAGGGGGATAGGGGAGAGGAAAGGACAGACAGAAACCCTCCCATTCCTGCTCATTTTCCATTTTCCAGAGGGTCCGTCTAGCCTTCCATTCAACAACACGCGCTGATGATCGTGGGGCGAGAAGTGTGGGCGTGTCCGCGGCATTTATTGCCTGACACCGCCACTGTTCATAAATGCCAATTAATGATTGCTGTGTTTTTCTCGAACCACGATCCCTACGTTAGTTATTATGAGATGGAGATCGTGGGGGGCTATTGTGGGGAGTGGAACAGTCACCACTCAGGCCTTAAGCCCAAGAAGTAATTGGGCCACGGGGAAAGAATTGGGGCAAGCTTATGTATTGAAAGGAATGATCAATGGGTAATAAACAATAAAAGGAAGAAAGCTGGGTCATCCCAAGTATTACTGAAAAGATGAGTGGCATAGGAAATCAGTTCCCATGAAAAAGGTAAGGTGCCAACTTACCCGAGGTATGGTGCATAGCTAATCCACGTGTAATTTTCAGGAGATTCCTAGAACCACGGGAAACTTCCAGAACATGCAAGAAGGTTGAAGATCTTTGCCTCCGCATTAATGATGGGGTTCTTACCTAACCTCTACCGCATTAAATACAAGTAAGACAACTTGAACAGTACAAACAGTCCCCAAAAGTCAGAGTTCCAAGATTAGGGTGAGGAGGAATCCGATAAAGTTAAAGAAAATATCCCTGAGACTCTGGTAGGCAACAGGACAGTTGTAGTGATAAGAGCAAGGATTGAAACTATAAAAGGGAGATGAGAGGCAAAAGGAGGAGGGGGCTGAAAAAAGAAAAAGAAAAAGGAACATAAAGAAGAAAAATCAAAATGAGAGAGAGAGAGAGAGAGAGAGAGAGTAAAGGTAACACCGCGGGAACGTGAGAGTTATCTATTATTATACCTAGGTTGAATTTGTAATATTTGAGTTTAGAGAAATCAATTGCTTGAGTTTCCCATTGTGGAGTGTTTTTCCTTATTGTTTACTTATTTGTTGGTTTTTTGAATGATTTGAGTGTGAATCTGTGAAGGACTCCACGGGGGCTAGTTTTTGCAGTCCTGCACAAACGTTTTATCTATTCTACTTCAAAAATAAAAGATATATTCCGCTTTCAGTTATATATATATCTCGTTTCGCCTTCCATTGACAGCTGAAAAATGAAAAAAAATTCAAATATCCTTTCAACTCCATAATTTTTATTCTCTTTTGGAATCACTTTCCATTATTCTTATCCAGAAGGAACTACATATATATATATATATATATATTTTAATATACTATTCAATTCTTCTTTCACTTCCTATTCCTTTTTTATTTTTACAATAATTTTTTATACCTTTTATTGATTTAAATAAAGAATAGATTTAGGTCAATTTGTTTATTAAGAAGGATTAAGAAAATATGGTTAGAATCTATTTCCAGCAAGGGTTAGCCGAGAGAAATGATTAGCTTTAGCAGGTTTCTTTCACGCGACAACTAAACCTTGCTTGTGCTACTGCTAACTTCTAAATTTAGCACTTTGAGCACAAACTTCAAATACCGACTTTGACTAGATTTTCCAATGTCTGAATTACATTTTAAGCTTGAAATTTATTACGAACAAAATGCTATGGAATAAGCCAACACTCAAATTCTAATAAAGAGATTAGTGTTTTCCATTTTAAGTTTTTGGTAGCACGGATACAAAAATATAGAGAAAATATGGAGCAATGGCCTATAGCTAAATAAATAAATAAATGATAAAAAAAAATTGCACAGTTTTACTTGGACGCACGCGGTACACTGAAATCACACTAATAACCTTGTTTTTATTTGTTTGTTTGTTTTGTTTTTGTTTTTTTTTTTTGTTTTTGGTTCGAGATCATTTTTTCACTTGTTTTGAAATTGACATTTCAAAATTCTTATATCAATATTTGACTTCAAATACTTTTATATTTCCCATTTAATTGCCCCTTACGTTCATCATCTATTTTCAGCAACGAAAGAATTAATTCACTTTCATTAATTCTATTTTTTATTTAATTACAATGCACTATTTGGATCAAGAAATTAAATACCCCCTATCAAAAACAAAAAAAAAAAAAAAATACTAATCATGCTCTTGGCTTGGGTCAAGTAACAATTTCTTTAGGGTAATATTACGTTCCCAACATTTTTGTGTGAGTTTGAGAAGTGATTATAAGCTAACTTTTTGCTTATTTTATGTATTGTTTGTAGGTCTCACATAACTTTTTGTTTCAACTTTATTTCAAATAATTTAACTTTCAACTTTTTGAAAATAAACTAGTTTTTAGCTTTTTATCTCATATTATGCAAATAAACTCCCGAAAATAAGCAATTTTAAAACGAACACTTTATAACAAATCATAACTACCAAGTTATTACTGGTAGATAAAAAAGTGATGTCAACAGTAGACAAAGACTATATATAACCAATGATAGTTTATGCTACCTAGGTTTTGGTGTAAAAATGTTAAGGCCGTAGTATCACTCATTTCTTTAAGATGTTTAGCATTGCTCTAGAATCTAGCTTGAAAGAAACAAAGGGAAAAATTAGAAAAAGGAGAAAAGTACTAACTAAAAGATCACCTATTTCTTCTTGTTACTCCTTTAAAAGTACTGGGAAATGTTGAAGAGTGCAATATAATTGTGTAAGTAAAACAACTAAAATGCAGATATTTATGAAAGGAACAAACTAAACTAACTTTGGTTAGATGTACTAAATTTAGTTAGAAAACCTTAGAACAAAACAAGCTGGGCTTGGATAACATCAGACATGGGCCTTTGGCTTATACTTCTAACAAAACTAATAAATGCTAAAATTTTAAAGTTAAAAAAAATAAAATAATAATATTCAAATTTATGGTGTCTGTTAGGTTGAAATTAACCCCAATTCAATGAATTAATTACCTAAGTTGATTAATTAAGTTCAATTATATAATAGTTCAATTCAATTAATAAAGGTACAACTATATCGACAATCTAGAGTTTAAAAAAAAAATTTGAACACAAAAATATGGTCACAATGGGGAAAATCTGGACGGGAAAAACCCCAACAAGTGGTTTAAAGGTAACCACCAATCTTGAAGATTTCACTATGAAGATTAAAGTTACAAGTACATAGAATATACTCAATCCTGAAATACCTACTTATAATAGAATTTTTTGAATTATCCTAGTGCAGCTCCAACCTGGTAGGACTACTTTTCATATGAATCTCGAAATACCTACTCCTTGTTACACGGTAATCCAATCTGTGACTTCACTTCACACAATTACACTTTGATTATTGAAGGCAGTAGGTGTAGCAATCTTGATTGAAACATTCTAAAATTTGTAGTTCTGGAAACTCAGCTTGATGCAAAATCCTAGGTGTACAACGTCGCAGTCGGTTCTCCAGTATAGAGTGCTCTGAATTTGAAAATCTCTCTCTATGATGTCACAAAGTAGTTCTCCTAGATCTCTAATGAGGACGACTGTGAAAAGTACTATTTAAGTTGTTCTAGTATCCTAGTGCATGAATTTTGAAGTTGCCACTTCATCTGACATAAAACTTAAAAGTTAACATTCATGAAACTTGATTGATCAGCCGGTGTCAAGCTAGTGTCAAGGTTCAAGTGACCTAGATCAATCGGCTAGTGTCGAGACATCAAAGATGACACTATTTTGAGTAGATTCTTAAGTTATTTTCTTGTGTCTTCAAATGTAGTTCTTTAACTACTTATAGACACTAAAAATTAAGTCTCAAATACATTAAAAATTCGTTTTAACTCAAATTTGCCATCATACAAAATTTGACCCTAACAGTGACCGCTTTATAGCAATTTTTTGTTGTTGATAATTTGCTAATTACAACAATGAGGAATGGGAATTTGATCCCAAGTTACCTGACATAGGCAGGGTTGGATCCCCAAAATTTTTGTTTTTATTTTTGTGTAGGGGGTTCCATCCCAAGTTATTTATTCGACCGTAAAAATCTTTAAATAAAGTTATTATTGGGGAAGCCAAGTTTTAAGCACTTTTATCTAATAACTATACATTATTTCTCAAAAAAAAAAAAAAAAAAAAAAAACTATACATTATAAAATTTTGGGGAGGCCGTCTTGGCTCCAACATAGGTCCATCCATAATATTGATTCAAAACACTTATTTTTCTCTATAATCCAACATCACACCAGAGATGGAGGTATTTACCTTTCTACTCAGCATCCTTTTCTTGCTTTCAATGCTTAATCAAGTCCTCAATACTTTCGTATTTACCTGCAGAGAATAATCTTAGCTGCAACTCTGTGTGTGGCAGCTCTTCTCTTTGGCTGTACCACTGCGGGCAAGGTATTCAATATCATAAAAGAATCAATCAGAATCATCATCCTAGCTAGTACTGAACTCTCTCTTCTTTGTACCAATTTCTTGTTTATCAATGGTCTTTTAACAGGAGGGACAAACATGTTCCCAAAGCCAAAACTGCGACCCGGGTTTGCACTGTGAGATTTGCCTCTCAGCTGGCGTAAGGCCACGCTGTACTCGAACACAACCCATCAGTCCCACTTCTAAGGTCTTCCATACTCATTATTTTTGTGTCTTATTGGGTTTTCTGGTTTTTCTTGTTTAGGATGAGAACTAATATTTGTGATGGTGTTTTATGAATTTATGTTGGCCAGGTGAAGGGTTTGCCGTTTAACAGGTACTCATGGCTTACCACGCACAATGCATATGCGAGGATAGGAGTGAAGTCAGGGACAGGCTCTATAATTCTGGCTCCCACAAACCAGGAGGACTCCATTACTTCTCAGCTCCAAGTATGTTAATTAATTTGTTTTTGTTTTGTTCTATTGCCAGAAGATTTTAGATTACTTTTTCTGTATGGTTTAAGAGAAAAGAGAAAACAATGCAAGATAAGAGCGACTATTTAGAAAATATGAAAAATAAAAGAAAATTGCAGAGGCAGAAAGATTTATAGAGGTCAATTTAAGCATATTCGGGTGAATAAAGAGATTCTATAATAATTTAGCGGTTTGAACATCCTTGTCGGTAACACCGTAACAGTGAAAGCTCTCTTTTTCTTTTTTCTTCTTCCTTTTTTTTAATTTTTAATTATTTATTTTAAATGTGGTAATTATTATTATTATTATTATAATAATATTTTTTGAAGCCATTTTTATAATTCATAGCTATAGGTTTTAACCTTTTGGAAACAGAATACATTTATATATATATATATATATATTTAAATAATTGATAATTATAATGGAAAAAAGGAATTTGAATAAAGTACCAATTGAGGTATAAGGCAAGATTTCTATTTAAATCTAACGTCAACCAATGTTCGTTTTTCAAGGGATTCATTGATTTCCAGAATTATGAGGGGAAACAGAAAGGTCACCCCTAGTGTGTGTGTGTTTTCTTTTGGATAATTTGAAAGTAGAGTCACCCCTAGTGTTAACGTGGCTTTGTTATCGCTTCTAGGAAAGGAAATCTACAATTTAATTTCAATCAAAATTGATTTCAATATCTTTGTACCATTTGGAAATGAACTATTTTATTTTATTTTTCCTAGAATGGAGTTCGAGGGTTGATGCTTGATACTTACGACTTCAAGGACGATATTTGGTTGTGTCATGGCCAATGTAGCGACGTTACAGCTTTTGTAAGTGTGCAATATTAATGGTAACCACACATACATTTAGAAAGAATAGAGTTTATCTCCAAATAGATTTGGAGGAAAACTTGTCCCATTCACTTGTGGCTATTGAAATGATTGTCCACATGTACTTTTAGTCACATATGGATGGTCTTATGAATCACCTGTAATGTATTGAAAGAAATTCCTCCAAACCAATTTGGACTAGGGATAAAAATTGTCCATTTAGAGATATGAGTTAAGCTAGCTTGAATCATCATAATTCTTAAGAACATTGTATAAGTTGAGGTAGCTTGCATCATCGTAATGCTTAATTTCCAAGATTATCTGTAGTCCATATGGCAACGAACTTTCAATGGATTAAAAATTGAATCTGAAATTTTCTTTTCTAGTTTCAGAAAAATCTATTAATTTTTATTTATCATTAATTGCACATAATTTAAAACAAGTCATTGTTATAAAATCTGATTTACCAGCAACCAGCCATTAATGTTCTGCAAGAGATTAAAATCTTTCTTGAAGCAAACCCATCGGAGATAATCACCATTATCCTTGAAGACCATGTTACATCAACAAATGGCCTAACTAAAGTGTTTGATGCCGCTGGCCTAAGGAAATTCTGGTTTCCATCAAGTCAAATGCCAGGACATGGTAAAGATTGGCCAACAGTTGATAATATGGTGAATAAAAATCAGCGCTTAGTAGTTTTCACTTCAAACCAAACTAAGGAGGCATCCGAAGGAATTGCCAATCAGTGGAAATACACAGTAGAAAACCAATGTAAGTCTTGTTATTCTCCTCCTATTTTATAGTGTATATATACTGGACTAAGAATAGTTTACATCATGTAATAGTTTTATAGTTTAATGAACATTGTTGGATTCTCTCATAGTCGAGAATTAGGGTTTAAATCTCCCTCTCTCCATTTATTGTGCACTATAGACGGGAATGGTGGTATGACAGATGGCTTGTGCCCAAACCGCTCCGAGTCGCCTCTCATGAACACAACCTCGAGGTCACTAGTTGTAGTGAACTATTTCCGGAGTGCTCCAAATATAATTGAAGCTTGCAAAGATAATTCAGCTCCGCTACTTAGCATGCTGGACACGTGTTATAAAGCAGCGGGTAATCGGTGGCCTAATTTCATTGCTGTTGATTTCTACAAGGTATGGTATTTTGCATGACAAAGCCAATAGCCTAAGAACTTGATTTTCTTTTTTTCTTTTTTTGTTTTCCTTCTCTTTGAATAACTTTTTGGGGTGTTAAGAATGAGATAAAAACTCAGCAGATATATAATAGTATTGTATATGAACATTTCAGAGGAGTGCTGGTGGTGGAGCCTCAGCCCCAGAAGCTGTAGATGTAGCAAATGGTCATTTAGTTTGTGGGCATGGAAATATAGCCTATTGCAAGGTATGAAATAAGAACAAATCAGTTTCCTTTTGTTTTTCTCTTTTTTAATATTCATGAACTTATTAGAAAGTTAGAAATCGGCAAAGATTTAAGTCCAAACACTTGAAGGTTATTAAAATATGACAATTGTGTGCAGGAAAATACAACTACTTCTGGAGCACCTAGCCCCTCTAGGCCCCAGTAGCCAATATATGTAATTATGTATCACTAGCACATGAATCCAGCTTTGCATATTAACAGTTCAAAGGCCCTGCACCCAATATATGTATTAGTTAACTTTTGGTGGTTATCATTGTCAATATGAATATAGAAATTACACTCTTCATTTTTGTTTGGAATTCTCCATTGAAAGCTGGAAAAAAGTATTATTTGATGAACCTTCCCACGGTAGTGTTAGTGGGTACTAGTGAGTTTCGACTTCTTTCAATTAGATGGGTTCAGTCAATTGGTTTCGACAATTGAAACCCCCAAAAGTCGAAACTCCAAATCTAGGGTGTGCTACCGTGTACCCACTACTACTAGTAAGGAGATAGATCTTACAAAAACTACAACTTACTTAAGGAATGAGTTTGAGATGAAAGATCTTTTAAAATAAAATTGTTTCAAGTTGCAACTTGAACATATTCCAAATGGGATTCTTATTCATCAGTCAACATATAAAAATTATATAAAAAAAAAAAAAAAAAGGTCTTGAACTACTTTCAAATAGCTAAAGCTCATCATTTAAATACTTTAACGGTAATCCAGTCATTTTAAGTAAAAAAGACCATCTTCACCCTAAAGAAGATGAATAAAAAACTTTTGGTCCTAAAGTACCACACCTCTTAGTACAATCGGTTAATTGATATATATTGCGAATTGCCCATGACTTTGACATTATATTTTCAATCAACTTACTAGCAAGTATATAGTTTTGCATGAACTCCAAGACAAAAGAATGTGGTAAAACATGTACTATTTTACCTCCATGGAATAACTAATATGAGATTATTTTATTTTATTTTTTAAATATGTCAAATCCTCATTAGTTGGAATATACAGATATAGGTTATCTTTCTATTTCACACAAAGGCCCATTATAAACAAGATATCTTTTTAACTATGGTAGCACTGCTATTGCCTAAGCAATTCATGAATGCATTTGATTGAGACTAAAAAACTAATAAAAAAATTTACCAAATCGAAAGGTCATCTATTTTCTTCTCTTTTCTTTCAAGAACATGGAAGATCAAAACAAAAATAAATATATTTTTTCAAAGATAATACTAAACATGCAAAAACTAATGTAAGGGTTAATTATATCTAACTTCTAGTTTGGATTAAGTTTGATTTGTCAACATTTGGTTTTAAATTTGTATTTTATCCGCTAACGTTACATCATATAGTATTTTTTTTTTCTCAAAAAA
>JARYZH020001879.1:0-21218 GCA_030021035.2 Notholithocarpus densiflorus | reverse complement strand
GTGGCGGCGCTACGCTTCGACCCATTCTTCCCGCCGTCGCTACGGTTAGCGTCCAGCGAGTGCTTCGGCTTTCCCGACACGTTCACCTTCTTCTCCTTCTGCTTCGCCATTTTAGGGAGCTTTAGGGATTAGCAGCTAAAAGCTGAGGTCTAGGGTTTAAGAAGAGGAGAGAGGAGGGTCGGTGCCTCGAAAAGATAGAAAAATATAGATGGATGGAGCTTTAAAATATATGATCTGGTCCTCAGCTTTAGGTTATTGCATTTTAGTACTAACAAAAATTTAAATTTGTGGCAATGTATTCGTGCTCTTTTTTAAACACGGTTCAATGCGGTCCTTAGTCATTTTTCTGGCTAAAAAAAATTGTAGAGTTGTGCTTGTCACAAAAAATTGTCACAACATTTGAGATATCAATCCCTCGTGGACAAAATTTGGTTACAAACTTGATGGTAGCCTAAGCCTACTACAACTTCTTTTAAAAAAAATTATATTGCTACAAATTTTGAAAATTTAACCGTTGAATTGCATGTTATTTACGCCTTTAACACATGTTAATTTTTTCGCCAGTCAGATGTTATTTACTATATGATCCATAAATTTATTTTTTATGCATAATTTTAGACAATAAAAACTTGCAATTTAAACAATTGATTAATGACATAGCTATTGAAATTTTGCAAGCATGGATTTGTCAAAATTCACATTCAATAAAAAGATATGGCAAAAATTCAAAACTAACCCTCTAACTTTCAGCCTTTTTCATTTCAGTCCTCTAACTTTCAATTTTGTCATTTCAGTGCTCTAACTTTCAATTGTTGTTAATTCAGTATTCTATTAACTATCTGTTAACTGTCTCCGTTAAATTAGCAAAACGACGCCGTTTTGGCTTTTTTTTTAAAAAAATTTCGTAATGTTAATTAAAAAAAAAAAAACATTTAGGGGAACGACATTGTTCCCCTTACCTAAAATGGACGAAGAAGGCGTTCCCCCAAACACGCTCTGCAAAGTCTCATTGCTTCAAATGCTCTCCCATTCTCTCTACGTTGTTCGCCTTCTCTGCGTCGAACACTCCCTCAACAAACACGGCAAGCCTCTTCTCTACCTCATCTTCGAGTACCTCGAAACCAATCCTCGACCCCTCCATCCTTCCCTTGTTCAGAGTTTCCTCTACCAGTTCTACAAGGGTGTCGCTCACTGCCACTCCCACGGCGTTCTCCAACGCGATCTCAAGCCCCAAAATCTGCTGGTTAACAAGGACATGGGGATTCTGAAGATCGTAGGGCTTGGACCCAGACATCCCCTTTCCCGTCTTCCCCCAAAATTGGTAGTTTAAGGGAACGATGATTTATGTTTTGATTTCAGGTAAAAGGAACAATGTCGTTCCCCTAAATTTTTTTTTTTTTAAATAACGGTTTTTTTAATTTCTTTTAATTACGAAAATTTAAATAAATAAATAAATAAAGCCAAAACAACATCATTTTGCTCATTTAACGAAGAAAGTTAGCAGATGGTTAACAGAATACCGAATTAACAACAATTGAAAGTTAGAGGACTGAAATGACAAAACTAAAAGTTAGAGGACTGAAATGAAAAAGGCTAAAAGTTAGAGGGTCAGTTTTGGATTTTTGTCAAAAGATATTGAGTGAAGTTGTAGCCTTGGGCTACAACCAAATTTGTAGCTAAACTTTGTTCATCCTTCATAAGTCAAAATAAAATAATCAAATATTATGAAAAATGTTATGACGTTTTGTTATGTACCTAAAATTTCTCAAAAACTATTGATATAGCTAATAAATTGCTTATATGTCACTCAGCCACAATATTAAAAAATAAAAAAGGTAAAGCTTATATACAATATATTAGGTACACTACATTAAGTTTCTCACTTGAATTCAAGTATTTTGTTGTTTTGATTTTAATTATTCTTATAAAAAAAAAATAACATTATATTATTCTTATATTATTGGTCAATGTAACCAAGTGTTTGAATTCAATTAAAAAACCTAATATATTGCATCTAATGTACTGTGGATCTGTTTGGGATTCGTTTATTTTGCTGAAACTGAAAACTTTTTGCTGAAAGTACTGTAGATAAAGGTAAAAGTTAGCTGAAATAGTACAGTGTGACCCATGAATAGTACCCAAAAATGTAGTGGGACCCATGAATAGTACAAAAAATAAACTAAATAGTAAAATAAGTTAGCAAAATTAATCATGCCAAACGGACACTGTATATAGTTTTCTTTTAAAAAACATGTCAACCAAAAAATGCATAAGTTAAAAACCTCACTCATAAAATGATAAATCAATTTACTTTCCATTGTTGTGCTTCATGTTCTTACACTTTATTTGCAATCAAACACCAACACACATGACACATAAGTTGTTGCAAAACAATTAGCGTCACAAGTTGCATTGCATAATACCCCAAACACTCACTTTCTTCACAACCAAATGTAATACTCATGCATACCCATTGTAAAATCAACCAAACCCACACCTACTGTCAAGTTCAAGTCGCGCCCACCCAATGATCATGAATTTACACTTGTCGTTGTGAACCCTTAGCAAAACCACCATAAACCACTAGCCATATCCCATTTCCCAAAAAAATCTAATTGGCTCTATCAACATCAAGCCAAGACTAAACCATACAACCACCATGAGTGACCCTAAATCAACTTTATGAGTGATTCATTCGTTGCCACCCGAATCCCCCTTCCTTGAAGTCCATATCAACCATATTCACTGGTAGTGCCATGTGTATGATCAATTTTGTAACAATCCAAAATTGGAATAGGGTTTCAAGCAATCTTGGCATAATTTATGCTATTTCGTTTGTAGCAATCAAGGCTATGGTGGGTATGCTTGGAAGGAAAGTTGAGTTTTTGAAAACGTTGCAATGTGGGTGACCATAATAAGTAATCATTTACTTTAGTCCAACCAACTTGGCCCATTGTTGGCCATACCATTATGTGCCTGCAACATTTCCATACATAAAAAGATAGGCTTATGTTCCACTAATAGCACCTAACTTATGCCAATTTTGGTGGACAAAGCTCTACCATGGTGAATTCATATAATCCTAACATACCGAAAGGCCATAAGCGAATTCATTCATAGTCCATAGGACCAACACCATTCAAATGTAGGGGGCTCACCCCACATTAATGAATAGTCACGATTAAGATTTTTATTTTAATTTGTGTGCTTTATATAGCTATTTTTATATTTACTTTCTCCTTCCACTTTTTTCATCTAAAAAAAGTTATTTTCTTAAGTGTTTAATTGACTTGTTATAAAGATAGAGGGCCAATGGGCTTGGTAGACCAAGCCTTAACCAATTAGGAGTTGTTAGAATCATCAAAATAAATGGGGGGAAGTGTGTTTTGAAAATTATGATCTTTGTAGTGGGAAGTGGCATACACCTTATTAGGTAGAGTCTCCTTTAAGGTTTTGTATGAATGGTCAAGCCTTTGTAACAATGGATTTTGAGATGATTCCTCTTTGAGACCAAGAACTTGAGATTTAAAGAAATACAAAATGGGGGTGTCTATAGTAATGACTAATTGAATGTTTTTTAGATAATTTCACAAATCTCATATATTGCACCATAGGTCTTATAGTTTCATATGTAGCAATTGTTGTGTTTAGATAGGTTTTAGTCATAACTTATGTGAATTTTTGTCACTTTTAGTTAATAAAGACACAAATAGAGTGTGAATTGAATTGGATTACAAATTTATTGGTTCCAATTAGAATTTTTCTAGAAGTTGAGAATTAATTTAAAAACATGCAAAAGTATAGAACAATTACATGAATCCAAGGTTGTCAAAGTTGGTATCCTATTCAGGATAGTTTGAGGGTCGGATCAGATTAGATTGTAAGATTATAAGATCCCACTCTTTTTCTTATATATAAAAAAAGGAAAAATTACAGTAAACCCACATGTGGTTAGGCCCGTTTTCACTTTGCCTACCCATGGTTCAAAACTAACACTTTGCTCACCTGAGGTAACTTTCGTTAGGGATTTATTAACCACCTCCCTTTGCCATTAGAAAAATATATTTTTAGGTAAAAACAAACATAACAAAAATAAAAAAGTCGGGATTTTTGATTGCTTAAGAACTTCTATGAGAACAAAATGGAGGAATAGCACACAAATCAAATGGCTCAATGAAATCACTTCTAATCTATATCAATATCAACAATCTCATAACAACTCAAAATTGTGAACCAATTTTAACAAGAAGACCAACAATCTCATAACAACTCAAAATTGTGAACCAATTTTTACAAGAAGACCAACAATCTCAAAACAACCAGCAACGTTATTAACAAAAGAAAGTGAGATAGAGATAAGCAATCAACAACCAAAGAATGAGGTAAAGAGAAATCCATCAGTGGGTTTGGATTGTGGTAGATCAGCCATGGGTTTGGTGGCGTGGTGGTGACCCTAGGTGCTGCTTGTGCCTCTCCTAATTCTCAATCCTTTTCTGCACAACCAAACACCACCAATCAAGGAAAGGGAAGGAAACTTCCAACTTCAAACCCACCCCCAATTCCAACTTCAAACCCACTCCAAATCAATCCCAACCACAGTAGCAAACCCACCCTCAATTCCAACTTCAAACTCACTCTAAATCCCAAACACAGTAGCAAAACACTTGAATAAGCAATCCAACGAAACCGAATCCGATGACCCCACAACTCGGTGAATCCGACGGCTCTCCTTGCACCTCCTCAACCTAAATCATGATCGTGATCATAATCATCTTCAGCTTCAGAAAGTAACATGCAGGGCAATGACAACGAGGAAGAAGCTGGAAGTGGACACGGTGAGGTTGTCAAATTGCATGAAAGGGAAGCACAGAGAGATTCAGGAAAAGGTGTTCAAGTACTTCAACGCGAGGCCCAAGCTTCAGACCCCATTGGAGATCTCGAAAGACGAGCACAAAGAGCTGTGTATGAGGTAGCTAATTGGGTTGGTGAGAGAAGAAAATATCAGAATGAGATTTGTGTGCTATTCCTCAACTTTGTTCTCATAGAAGTTCTTAAGCAATCAAAAACCCAAAATTTTTTATTTATTTATTTTTTATGTTTGTTTTTCCCTAAAAATATGTTTTTCTAACGGCAAAGGAAGAGGTGGGTAATAGATCCCTAACAGAAGTTATCTCAGGTGGGCAAAGTGTTAAGTTTTGAACCACGGGTAAGCAAAGTGAAAACGAGCCTAACCATAGGTGGGTTTACTGTAATTTCCCCATAGAAAAAAGAAGAAGCTATAAACAAATTGGTGGCAAATTTGTATGTTGAATAATCACATAAATTATGAATTTATCCATAGAGAACAAAATTTTGCAGCAATATACATGTAACTTGTATATCATACATCACTACGTTAGTACTAAAGAAAAAAATAAAGTCCAATAAATGTTTAGTTAATAACCAAGTACCAAAACTGCAACAAGACCAACCATACACCAAGATACAAATTCTGGCTCAAGTTATGCCGAATAGCAACAGTAAAAAATATAGACTAAATTATGAAAAAAAGAAGAAGAAGAAGCCAAAAACATACTCAAAAGAAGTAATCTATGGAATCATAAAATAAGCAAACTCCTAAATAGACAAAAAAACGCAAGAGAATAGTGGCAACTTATGTTGCAGTCACGTTAGCGAAATGTATCATTTATTTAGACTCCAATTGTCTTTTATTTATTTTTATTATTCAATCAAAGTTAATTATGAGTCTTGTTAGTAGTTGCTGTAGCCAAATAAATCTAATCATAAGGTGATGTGAAGTCAATCTAGAGAGCTGTCATTTGCAATTCTGCATTAATTGGAAGTTGTCAAGCATTTAATTGTAAGCATTTATTTTACATGTAATGTATTCACCTGTAAATATCAATGAGAAATCAAAAGAAGGGAGGGAGTTTTTATTCAGAAAATTATTTACAAGTGTCATTGCTTTGGAGTTGAATGACTCCTCCTAACAATCAAATGTTTGACTTGGTTGCGTTGAGTGACATCCTTAATTAGTAGTGTTGAATGACATCTACTACCTCCTGTTGAGTGGCATTTTGGAACTATCCATCTTATCATTTGGTTGAATATTTGATTTAGCCAACCCAACAGGTCTCAGCCTGCATCACAACAAGCAAACATGATATATAACATCCAACGCCAAGCATAAATGTTGTCACAATCATTTGTGTAGGATCAAAGGCCCAAATACTATTTTGGGCCTTGGGCCTGTCCGAGAATATGGTCAACCCGAGGACAGTCTGAGGAGGAACAAATGATGTTAAATGATTTATGGTCGAGATTCGATGAGCAAGGCGACGGCGGGAGATCAGTCCGAGGAGGAATAGGTCATCGGACACCGTAAATGCAACTCAAACACTTGTCCCAGCAATCCAGGAGACCTTCTAGGAAACCCCGGTAACAAAGACACGTATCCTAAACACGCAAGGATGAGGGAGAGTCCAGAAATATCTAAGGAAAAGCTGCTACCACCGCATTAAATGCGTTGTAGCTACTTTTCTAGCTGTATTTATGTGGAGAAGACCCCTGAATAGTGTTTCCTTAGCAACCGCAACTCATAGAGAGCCAGAAAGAGTATCTGATGGGACAGCCACTCAAGTAGCAGCTTGGATGATTGACAAAAGAAGGGCCAGGATCATCGGGAAGATGGTATATAATGCAAGAAACCCCTGGAAGAAGAGGGATCGAAAAATTAAAGTAAGATACACTGTAGCGATCTAGAATCAGACTTGTAAAAAGCCTTAAGAGCAATATTTAAGTAGCCAGGCCTCCTCGGACTTGGCCGAGGACTTTTCTTCTTTAGTAAATACCTACTATTTCTCTCTTTTAATACATTAAAATCTATTGGTTCATTGCCTAACTCACTAAAACCTAGTTCTTTAGCCCACTCTCTACAAATTTATTGTTCTGGGCTCATTGGGCCAAGATCCCATATCTTTTGGGCTTGGGCCGCAAAACGAGACCCTACAATTGGAGCCGTCTGTGAGAAGAACTTGTGTGTTAGTGAGTGCAACAGTTAAACATGGTGGGATCAGGTCCGCACCAAGAAAACCCACGCCAAGCAGGTCCCCAACGAACAGAACCCATAAGATCCTAACAGTAGGGTAATTTTCCCGGCCCTGAATATGAACAAAATCAGAAAAATGAAAGAAATCGAGAGGGGAGTGTGCATACGACCCAGACAAGCAAAAGCCATTCCCAAGTGGGCAGTCGCATATCCTAGAGACAAAACAACCGAGCCATGCAACAGAAGATAAATGACTTGAAAAAGAAACTACGCCACGCACAGCGAAGGCGGTCTCCTCCCAGTTCTGACGTATCTTCTAACGATGAAGAGGACGACAATTACAGGCAGAGATCAAGAACTTCTCTAAGTGAGACCTTCTCTTATAAGGATGAGCACCATCACAGACGAAAATGTAAGGGCCTATCTAGTAGGGGCATAGGTAGTGATGCCATGAGTAGGGCTCTGGATCAGATCTCTAAGTCACCCTTCACGTGCAAAATAGAAGGGGCTAGGCTACCTCGGCGATTCCAACAGCCTACGTTCACCATTTATAATGGTCGATCGGACCCTGTAGAACATATGAGCCAGTTTAATCAAAGAATGGCCATCCACTCCAAGAACGAAGTTTTGATGTGCAAAGTTTTCCCGTCCAACTTGGGACCTGTAGCGATGAGGTGGTTCAATGGCTTGAAAACAAATTTCATAGATTCCTACAAGCAGCTCACCTAAGCCTTTGGCTCTCGCTTCGTTACTAACAACAAGGTTCCTCGGCCTTTAAGTTCGCTGTTGTCATTGTCCATGCGCGACGGAGAAACTCTAAAAGCATACTCTGACAGATATTGGGAGATGTATAATGAGTTAGACGGCAACTTTGAAGACGTCGACATCAGCACTTTTAAAAGCGGTCTGCCAACCGAGCACGGCTTGAGGAAATCCTTAACCGGCAAACCTGTCACCAGCGCATGCCAACTTATGGACCGGATTGACAAATACAAAAGAGTGGAAGAGGACCAGCTGCAGGGGAAAGGAAAGGAAAAGGTTATCCCTCAAAAGAGGGGGGATTTCAGGTCGGATCGATATAGCAATAACCCTCCAAGGAGAGATTTCGCAAGGCAGTCCGGATCAACCAACATGTAGACAGTTAACGCCGTATTCAGAGAACCGGTACATCAGGTTTTGGAAAAAATCAAGAATGAGTCATTCTTCAAGTGGCCGAATAAAATGGCTGGAAACTCCATGAAGCGCAACCAATATCTGTATTGTCAGTACCACCAAGACCACGGACATACTACAGAAGACTGCAGGAACCTTTGGAACCACCTGGATCAGCTGGTTCGAGAAGGGAGACTGAGGCACCTTTTGCACCCTTCCAGGGGTCATCAGGGCTAGGCAAACCAAAAGCCCCAGAAAGACACTTCCTTAAGACCACCTATAGGGACGATAAACATAATCTTTGTTGCCCTGGGGAGGACGGGCTTATGCCCTTCTAGGGTGATGTCTGTAGCTCGGCTACCCGCCGATAACTCTGGTCCAGAGCCGAAAAGGCCCAAAGTCTATCCCCATCCAGTCCTGAGCTTCTCTGAGGAAGACAAAAGTGGAACCATACAGCCCCATGATGATGCGTTGGTGATCACTCTTCTGATTGGGGACTACGACGTGAAAAGGGTAATGGTAGACAATGGTAGTGAAGCCGAGATCATGTACCCTGATCTCTATAAAGGGCTGAAACTGAGACCAGAAGATTTAACGCCCTACAGCTCCCCCTTGATGAGTTTTAATGGGAAAGCAGTCATGTCAAAGGGGCAGATTAGGCTACCTGTGCAAACCGGCCCGAAGATAGTGGAGGTTGACTTCATCGTGGTGGATACTTACTCCCCCTACATTGCCATCGTGGCCAGGCCTTGGCTTCACACTCTAAGAGCCGTTGCCTCCACCCTGCATCAGAAGGTGAAATTCCTTTCCGAGGGCCGGGTCTTAGAAATTCGAGGTTGCCAGGCTACGGTGAGAGAGTGATTGGTGGCTGCCATCTCACATCGGCCCAGAGCAGAGTTCTCGGCCCAAGTTGAAGAAAACTCATAACAATCAAAGAACCCGACATCGCTTGTTAATGCACCAGCCGATGACGTAAAATGTGAGGACTTAGAAAAGGTGATCGTTGGCAATGACCCGGAGAGGTTCTTTCGGGTGGGATCTCAATTACCCCCTCGGGAAAAGGAGGAATTGGTAAGGTTCCTCAGAAAAAATGTTGATGTGTTCGCATGGGACGCTTATGACGCCCCGGGAGTTAATTCGAGCTTCATATGCCACCACTTAAATGTAAATCCAGCAGCAACCCCCAAAAAAACAACCTCCTCGGCGGCCATCCAAGGAGCACGCGAACGCTGTCAGGGACGAGGTGAAAAAGCTTAAACAAGCGGGGGCTATTAAGGAGATGTTCTACGCTGAGTAATTGGCTAACACTGTGATGGTAAAAAAGAAAAATGGGAAGTGGCGAGTTTGTGTGGACTTCTCAGACTTAAACAAGGCATGCCCAAAGGACCCATTCTTCATGCCTCGGATAGACCAGTTGGTGGATGCCACTGTAGGCCACCCTCGGATGAGCTTCTTAGATGCCTTCCAGGGCTATCATCAAATACCACTAGCCTTGGATGATCAAGAAAAGACAGCGTTCGTGACTCCTATTGGAAATTACCACTACAAGGTGATGCCCTTTGGTTTGAAGAATGCGAGATCTACCTACCAAAGGATGATGACTAGAATGTTTGAGTCACAGCTGGGTAAAAGTATTGAGATTTACGTAGACGACATGGTGGTAAAGAGTAAAGTGGTGTCTACGCACGTAGGAGACCTCAGAGGCATCTTTGACATCTTGAGGGAACACAAACTACGCCTCAACGCCTCTAAGTGCTCGTTTGGTGTTGGGTCTGGCAGATTTTTGGGCTATATGGTAGCTCATAGGGGAATTGAGGTGAGCCCAGATCAAATCAAAGCAATTCACAATTTGCAACCTCCTCGGAACCCCAAAGAGGTTCAAAAGCTTACTAGAATGATCGTAGCCTTGAATCGGTTTATTTCCAAATCTGCGGACAGATGTCGACCCTTTTACCTCCTGATGAACAAGTGGAAATGATTTGAATGGTCCGAGGACTGCGCTTTGGCCTTCCAACAACTTAAGCAATATTTATCCCGACCACCCATCATGTCCAGCCCTGAGGCCAACGAAGTCTTGTTCGCCTACATCGCGGTGGCCCCCCATGCTGTAAGCTTGGTACTAATACGAAGCGATAATGGCGTACAACGGCCAGTGTATTATGTGAGTAAATCGTTACATGAGGCCGAGGTGCGTTATTTACCCTTGGAGAAGGCAATTTTGGCAGTAGTTCATGTCACGCGAAAGCTCCCTCATTACTTCCAAGCACACACAGTTGTCGTTCTAACCCAGATCCCACTTAAGTCAGTACTCCGAAGCGCCGACTACACGGGAAGGATTGCCAAGTGGAACACAGTTCTAGGGGCTTTTGATGTCAAATACATGTCTCGGACCTCTGTCAAGGGCCAGGTCCTTGCTGATTTAATAGCTGAATTTGCCGAACCCCCAATAGAAGTGGTAACAGAAGAGTAGAACACAGATGGAAAATCGGTTGGCTCAGTCTCCGTGCAAGAACCCTCACGCTGGAAAGTATATATCGATGGCGCGGCAAACCAAAGGGGGTCCGGGGTGGGGCTAGTTCTGATATCTCTTGAGGAGATTACCTTGGAGAAATCATTGAGATTGGGGTTCTTGGCCACAAATAATGAAGCCGAGTATGAAGCTTTATTGCAAGGAATGTCCATGGTACAGAAAATGGGGGGAAAGGCACTAGAAGTGTTCTCAGACTCAAGATTGGTTATGGACTAGGTGAAGGGGGAGCTAGAGGCTAGAGACGAGAGAATGCAGGAGTACTTAAGTCAGGTCAGATGCTTATAATCGGATTTTGAATTCTTCGACATATCACACATCTCTAGGGGTGGAAATACACACGTGGATTTATTGGCTACTCTTGCCACCTCCTCGGCGCAGGGGTTGCCTCGAGTCATCCTTGTTGAGGATTTATACAGAGCAAATGGAACTAAGCAGAGCGTGGTTCAGATCCATCAAGTCAGAGTGGGTCCGAGCTGGATGGATCCTATAGTGAGCTTTCTTAAAAATGATACATTACTAGAAGAGAAATCAGAAGCTGAAAAAGTACAAATAAAAACTCCTCGGTTCTAGCTGTCCGAGGATCACAAGTTGTATAAGCGCTCCTATTCTGGGCCGTATTTGCTGTGCATACACCCTGAAGCATCAGAGTTACTACTCGAGGAATTGCACGAGAGAATTTGTGAGAGTCACACAGGAGGAAGATCTTTGTCTCACAGAGCCATCACCCAAGGGTATTGGTGGCCGGGTATGTAGAAGAAAGCCTAGGAATATGTAAAGAGGTGTGATTAATGCCAAAAGTTTGCCCCAAATATCCATCAACCGGGAGGGGTCCTCAATCCTCTTTCCAGTCCTTGGCCGTTTACCCAGTGGGGCTTAGATATCGTAGGCCTTTTCCCTAGAGCAGTAGGAAATAAGAGATACCTACTGGTCGGCACAGACTATTTCACCAAATGGGTCGAAACCGAGCCCTTGGCTAACATCAGGGATGTGGATGCTAAGAAATTTATCTGGAAAAACATCATTACTCGATTTGGGGTCCCTCATACCCTCATCTCGAATAACGGCCTCCAATTTGATAGTAAGACCTTCAGAAGATACTGTAGTGATCTGGGAATTACAAACATGTATTCTACTCCAGCTTACCCCTAGGGAAATGGACAAGCCGAGGCTGTCAATAAGGTCATAGTCAATGGGCTGAAGAAGAGGTTGGATGACGCGAAGAGAAGATGGGTAGAAGAACTGCCCCACGTCCTGTGGACATATCGAACTACCCCACGATAGTCCACAGGGGAGACTCCCTTTTCCATGACTTATGGAGTCGAGGTTGTCATCCCCCTAAAGACCACCTTCCCAACACTAAGAACGAGTACCTTCATGCCAAGCAACAACGATGAACTGCTGGAAAAAAACTTGGATTTAATTGAAGAAAGAAGAGAAAAGGCAATGATCCAATTAGCCTATTACCACCAGAAGCTTAAGCAAGGGTATGATACCAATGTGAAACTACGGCCCTTAACACTAGGAGACTTGGTGCTGAGAAAAGTTTTGGGTAATATCAAGAACCCGGCCTGGGGAAAGTTGGGGCCTAACTGGGAAGGACCATATCGCATCACCTCAATAGCAGGAATATGTGCATATTATTTAGAAGATCTAGATGAAAAAGTTATACTCCGCCCATGGAATATAAATAACCTAAGAAGGTATTATTATTAATGAAAGCAGTTTTATTTGCACTCCGATTCATTATAATTGTTTGTCATGCGGTTCACTACTCTCTAAAAGTATTAGACAAAACCAAGGTCTTGCATGGATTCTCGGACCATAAACCTTGGGGAAACTAATAACTTATGGCTATTCTCTAAAAGTATTAGACAGAACCAAGGTCTTGCATGACTCCTCGGACCACAAACCTTGGGGAAACTAATAACTTATGGCTACTCTCTAAAAGTATTAAACAAAACTAAGGTCTTGTCTGGCTCCTCGGATCACAAACCTTGGGGAAACTAATAACTTATGGCTTTCTTCTAAGTAATTAAACAGATCCCAGGTCATGTTAGGTTTCTCGGACCACATACTTGGGTAAAATTAACACTTAATGGCATTCTTCTAAAGTGACTAAACAGATCCCAAGTCATGTTAGGTCTTTCGGATCACATACTTTGGTAAAATTAACACTTAATGACATTTTTCTAAGTGATTAAACAGATCCCAAGTCATGTTAGGTCTTTCGGACCACATACTTAGATGAAATTAACACTTAATGGCATTATTCTAAAATGACTAAACAGATCCCAAGTCATGTTAGGTCTCTCGGACCACATACTTGGGTGAAATTAACACTTAATGGCATTCTTCTAAAGTGACTAAATAGATCCCAAGTCATGTTAGGTCTCTCGGACCACATACTTGGGTGAAATTAACATTTAATGGCATTTTTCTAAGTGATTAAACAGGTCCCAAATTAAGGAAATAGGCTAAAAGCCCTAATTTATTTGTCCAAATGCTTGGCAGTGTAAGATGTTTACTCTCTATCTAATCCCCTGTTTCTGCTTGTCATTATTAAGTTCGGTTTTTATTGCAAGCTAATAACAGATTTCCATCAATGACTATGATTGCAAATAGTTATCACAGTTTAAGCTTGTTGGCGGTAGTCATACCCTTAAAGACGTATAAAATAGAAACATAGAATGGAAAGGAAAGTTCTCTTTTCTTATTAGTCTAAAGAAAACACATTATATATAACGGCAAAGCGCCCTTACAAAATAAATACACAACAGAACACCCTCATCAAATAGAAACATAAGGTTTTTTTTCTCTTTCCATTATGCCTTCGCTCGTGGGGGGTCCTCCTTAGTATCAGCCTTTTCGGACTAGGAGACATCTGCCTGAGACATAAGCTCTGCATCCTTGGTCTAGGAGACCATGTCCCTGATCGTAAGGGCATCCTCAGAAAGCTTGGCCGTCGCCGAAAGATTACCCCCCTCAGTCTCTCTAGGAGGAAGGACTTGAGTGGAAGGGGGTTGCTCAAGAAGGGGATCTGCCTCCGGAATTTCTCAAATATCCACCAGGAAGAAGATATTCTCGATTCTCCTCAGCTCGGAGTCTGCAGAAACTCTCGCTTGATCCATCGCAACTCCCTAAGACTCGGTGCAGTAATCCCTGCACACCACGGCCACCTCATCGGACAGCCTAGCCTTCGTATCAAGTACCCCGCGCTCATAAGACGCTTTCATCGCGGCCTCAGCTGCTTCCTTGGCCACCCGAGCTGCATCCTTGGCTTTTCACAGCTCTGCCTTCAGATCCAAAACGGATTGCTTCTCAGTGGCCAGATTTATTTCGGTTATGTGCAGCTTTTGGCGCATGTTCTCGGCCTGCTTCTCCATGGTCTTCAGACCAGCCTCAGTGTTATGGCGAGCTTGGACAGCCTCCTTGAGTTTCTCAGACAGCCCCGCCTGCTCTTGTTTCAAGGCCCTAAGAGCTTTCTCGGCTTCTTGACGAGCGTGGGTCTCAGCAGTGACCTCATTGCGGGCGTTCCTAGCCCACTCCTCGGCTTCATAAATCTGTTGGGTAACCTGCACAAAAGCAACAAAAGATTTACAGAAATAAACACATGTTAATAAACGTACAGATCAGCATCTGGCTATGAAAATGTTAGTCAGCTCACCATTTCAAGGTCCCTCTTCAATGACATGAAGAGGTCTGGTTGACGGATGCACCTAAGACCCTCCATATCTCGAGGGAGGAGGAGAGGTTACTCCAAGGCCTCGGCAAGGAAGGTGGTATGCCCCCTCTGAGACTCCTAAATCGTGGCATCCCAAGGAATCGGAGCACCCTCCATCTCCAACTGAGGAGCCCATGTACGCTGCGCTGCGCTCGGTATATTTCGGCTTCATCTCGGCTTTCCACTGACTTGCCCCTTTTGTCTGTGGGATCCTTGGACTTCTTCTGCTGCTTAGCCCCCTTTTGGGGTGCCACTTCACCTTCCTCTAGGTCCTCTATGGGCCTCTTCTTCTTGAGGTCTGGAAGGGCCTTCAATCCGAGGTCGGCGGGGATCACAGGGAGAGTAGGAGGAAGATTGGAGGCAGCCTGGGCTTTAGGGGCATCTTTCGAGCCTTGCCCCTTGTTACGGCTAGCCATTAAGCCCTTTAAACCAGTCCTTGGTTTTAAATTCATAACCTCTCCCTCCTTGGAGCTAGTCTCTGGTCAAGCGGCTATTAACCGAGGGTGGTGGACTACGGAAAGTCTTTCAGACTCAGACTCGGAATCCGAGACCTCTACTGGTCTTTCTGCGGCCCCTTCCTCTTCCTCGAGGTGAAACTGATCGATCTCAGCGTCTAAGGAGCGGCGAGATGAGGCTGACTCTTCTCTCAAAGCAGCCACTTGTTGAAGAACACGTTGAAGGGGCAGCTCAACAGGGGGAAGCTCTCTCCGAGCCAAGAACCCAGGCTTGGAGACGTCTATTCGAGTAAGCTTGGAGCTACCTGCTCTAATCGCCTGTCCCGCGTCTTGAAATATACGCGATATGGGCTCGTAATCTAAGATCAGGTGGGCAGCCCGTAGTTATCCGTCCTCGCTCACGAATATCTTCGATCTCAACAAGTAGTTGAGTCCCGGGACGTTGACTAGACTAAGCTTTGGAGTTACATGATTTTTATTTGCAAAACATCTGAAAAATGAGGATATAGTCAGATCAATAGCAGATGTTGTCCGAGGAGACAAAAGGCTCAATATGAACCCAAAAAAAAAAAAAATTGAAAACTAAGGGACCTAGTCCTAAGATACCCCACCTGGTGTTCCCGCCCTAACTGGGCAATGAAGACCGTCGTTCTACGCCCCGGAGACAACCAGGTAGTCATCCTTCAAGCCTTTATTGGACTTGGGAAGGCAGGATATCAATCTAACAACATCAGACCGGGACTTAAGGTAATATCCCGAGCTGGCAAGAGAATGGCACTCGTACAGGTGAACGACGTCGTGCTAGGTGAGCCCTAGGTTCATCTAATCGTTCAAGGCATTTACACTCCCTAGAACCCTAAATAGGTTGGGAGCATACTGATAAGGGCACAACCTGTGGTTGCGCAAGTAGTCTGTGGTGATCCTACCCATGGGAAGCGTCATTCCTCCCTCTATAAAGGCGATCATTGGAAGGACAACTCTACCCTCCCCTCTAACTGAAAGCACTTGATCCGGGGCACAGTACTGAAGGTCTACCCCTTGTGGGATACGATATTTGACTTTAAAACCCTCCATGCCGGCCGGAGAGTCTACTAGGTACTTGAATCTACCCATCCCAACAAATACGAACGACGCAGGAAAAGATTTGTAAAAAGAAAGGGGCCGAGAAGGTTGGCCGAGGAGAAAAAGAAAGTTAAAGATATAAATACTTAGGAAAGCAGATACGCTAAGTTTTGAACCTTTAGAAAACCTTTGGGAGATTTTTTAAGGAACGGAGTTAAGAAAATTTAGTGACTAAGGGGGTTGTAATGCTTGAGATTCTCTAGAGCGCTTGAAGTTTCGTAAATGAAAGAAAGGAACGACTTCCCTCAGGGCTTTATATAGAAGGAGAAAATGGGTGGGAATACTCCCGCTCAAAATCCAAGAAGAAGCTCAGCCATTAGATCTGCACTTCACCGTTAGATGCTGAGAACATAACGCTGCCTAGACAATTAATGACGCCTCATGAGCCACGAAGCGTCAGGAGTAATCATGGGGCACGCGAAACGGAGATTCTACACGTGCGAAGTAGAGAAATAAATGATCTCATCCTTTAAAAGTAAAAACCCCACATTTTCTCCTCGGATGAGAAGGAAAAACTAGAGTTTTGAGGGGCTATTGTAGGGTCAAGGGCCCAAATACTATTTTGGGCCTTGGGCCTGTCCGAGGATATGGTCAACCTGAGGACAGTCCGAGGAGGAACAAATGATGTTAAATGATTCATGCTCGAGATTCGATGAGCAAGGCGACGGCGGGAGATCAGTCCGAGGAGGAATAGGTCCTCGGACACCGTAAATGCAACTCAAACACGTGTCCCAGCAATCCAGGAGACCTTCCAGGAAACCCCGGTGACAAAGACACGTATCCTAAACACGCAAGGATGAGGGAGAGTCCATAAATATCTAAGGAAAAGCTGCTACCACCGCATCAAATGCGTTGTAGCTACTTTTCTAGCCATATTTATGTGAAGAAAACCCCTGAACAGTGTTTCTTTAGCTACTGCAACTCATAGAGAGCCAGAAGGAGTGTCTGATGGGACAACCACTCAAGTAGCAGCTTGGATGATTGACAAATGGAGGGCCAGGATCATCGGGAAGAGGGTATATAATGCAAGAGACCCTTGGAAGAAGAGGGATCGAAAAATCAAAGTAAGATACACTGTAGCGATCTAGAATCAGACTTGTAAAAAGCCTTAAGAGCAATATTTAAGTAGCCAGGCCTCCTCGGACTTGGCCAAGGACTTTTCTTCTTTAGTAAATACCTACTATTTCTCTCTTTTAATACATCAAAATCTATTGGTTCATTACCTAACACACTAAAGCCTAGTTCTTCAGCCCACTCTCTACAAATTTATTGTTCTGGGCTCATTGGGCCAAGATTCCATACCTTTTGGATTTGGGCCGCAAAACGAGACCCTACAATTTGAAATAAAAATTTTGAACCCTTAAATAGACAAGAAGCAAACATAATAAAATTATTTATTATAAAATGCAAACACTAAGCCTAAGCAAATTCACAAGAAAATTCATTCTCGATCCAATATCCATAAGTTTTCTAAGTAAAAAGCCAAGCATAAATGTTTTTCATTTATCCTAATAAACAACAAGAACTCAATTTGGGGTTTCCTAATTTAGTGATTTGGATTTTGGAGAGGAGAGAAAGAAACTAAGAAATGCTCCATTTGTTTCGATGTAAAATGTTTTCAAATGTAAAATATTTTACATCGAAAATATTTTACAGAAAATATTTTCATTTTACCGTGTTTGGTTGGATATCTGAAAATACTTAGGAAATCATTTGCAAGTATTTGTTTCCTGGTAAAATGAAAAAAAAAAAAAAAAAAAATTCTTCAATTAGAAACAACCCAAACTCAAAATTCTCACCAACCTATGCTAAAATCCTCAAATTTTAAATGCAACCATGAATCAAAACACCCAAACTCAAATTAGCTATAAAAAAAAAAAGACAGATTTACACAAAAAAAAAAACCCAATCTGCAAAAACACAGATTTGCAAACCTTAAAAAAAAACCCAAATCTGCAAGTATGTCAGTGGAGTTCTACAGAATTTTTGTGCGACAGGGCCTAGGTAGAGAATTGTATAAAACAAACCCATATCTATAGGGCCTAGGGAAGAAAAAAAAAAGAAAAAGAAAAAGAAAAAAAAAGCCCAAATCACCAAACATAAATTGCAATTCTAGTGCTTGAGTTTCAGTTAGGGGTGTCAAATGGGTGGGTTTGCGGTGTGCATAATTAGGTTGGGTATATAAAACCCATTTACTCATTAAAATTCATTTAACTAATTGCTTCTAACCCAAATCTAACCCAACCCAATTATTATGGGTAAACCCCAACACACCAAATTACTCAATTATCAAAATTACCAAAATGCCATTAAAGTGAAAACCCCAACACTTTCTTGGATTCCCTTTTCCACTCTCTCTAGTCTCCATTCTTGGGATTAAAAAATTCCACATAAGCACATCCACATCAGCAATTATATTAAAAATCCAAATAAAAAAAATATTTTCTTTTCTTTTCTATTTTCTCTCACTTTCTTGGCAACCAAACAGTGCAACATATACAAAGAAATGTCATTTCAAGCTCAAAACTTTCCTGGAATTTCGAAAGCAACTATCCCTGAAACAAATAGAAATTCTTTTGAACCAAAAAAAGAGAAAAATGAACGCATCCTTATCAATTACTCCATTCTTAAATTACCCAAATTTAAAAAAAAAAAAAAAAATTCAAACCCAGTAATGGTGTTTGAGATATAATGTGAAAACTACCAAGTCAAAAAGTACGTATTCGAACTTCTCTAAAGGAATCTTTTCTGTTTGATTATTAAACTAGGTGACATCAATTATCTGCAAGAAAAAGATTAAAGCAAAGCATTCAAAAAAAAAAAAAAAAATCAAATAGTTTGTCTGTTTACCTTTGTACTTTCAGAACAATGAACCAACGTCGTCAAATTCAGTGTCGAAGTCGAAACCATTCTTGATTAAGTCAACAAGGTAAACCAATCCAAGATGCGTTGCAAATCTTTGAACAATGCTAGGATGGCGTGGCTGCGGCGCAAGGTATGGTGGAGGTGTTGGCCCTGCTGTGTTTGCCAGAGTAGGGCAATTAGGAGGATCCACCATCATCAACTCCTTAAACTCAACAGAAAACTTGAGCATGAGTACTCCAATGGATTCCATGAGTTCTAGATAAGAGCTAGAGAGAGAGCAAGAGAGAGAGAGAGAGAAGTGTTTGGAGGCCGAGAAAATGAAAGAAAATGAAAACCCAAACGCTAAAACGTTTGAAGGTTTTTTTTTTTTTAATATATATTATGGGAAGGGCTGAGTTGAATTTGGGTATATTGTTTTTGAGTTAAATTGGGTTCAATGAGTTTTTAGTTAAAACCCAATAATCATTGGGTCTAATTGGGTTGATGCCCATTTAACCCAACTAATAATTGAGTGGGTTTGGGTTTAATTAGAGTGGGTGGGTTTGGGTGGGCAAATGAGTTTGGGCTTACTTTGCCACCCCTAGTTTCAATGGAGGGATGTTGATTTTTGCAACATCGACAAGGCCTACCGGTGAAGAAGAAGAACGGTGTTTGACAATGGGTATTGAGCTTCAATTCTCGCGGTTTGTCAAAACAAGCTGAGGTTTAAGATTGTCCTCACACAACGGTTGCCGGAGTTGTCACCAGAGATGAGTGGAGTGGGTGGCGTTGTAGGTGGTGCTTTTGCTAGTGGGTGTTCTTTATGTCTGGCTTGGGTGAGAGTTGTGTAGTGGCTGGACTGCGATGTCTACGCGTGAGAGATTGCAAAATGTAAATGTTTTACTGAAATTTTAAGCGTAAAATATTTTACTTCTTTTTGCCTTAATTTTACAGTTTGACTGGAAAATATTTTACATTTGACTAGATTTTACAACAAAACAAACATGATAAAATATGTAAAATATTTTTCTGAAAATATTTTACTTCGAAACAAACGAAATGTAAGAAAAGGATTATGAGTATTGATATTGTCATTGAATTTTTTATTTTTAATTAAGATATTTTTTATATTTTCATTTTTTAAAGGGGCACACTTCTAGACTTACAAGGGCCTATATATTGGATGGTTGTTTTTTATTGGGGTTAACTGGACTACTAGTAGCCCAAAGAAAATTTGGTTTTAAGTGGTATTGTATGATCGGATCCTACATGCTATCCTTGACTCCAAACCATATGCATTGATCCTGAATTTTTTGGACAAGTAGGATTCTATGATCTATAATATGGATCATGATTTTAACAACAATGCGTGAAAATATGCTACTTTTAGGTAAAAGAAACTCTTTCGGGGTGTTTAGTTCGCCGTGATGTTACATTACACCGTAATATTACATTATTGTAATCTTACATTAATTGTAATGTTTAGAAAGGTTATGAAATTAAGGTGATGTGATATATTTTGTAATTTTAGATTATGGTAATGATAGAAAAAATAAAATAAGCAAAAAATCACAAAAATGTTCTAATATAGAGTAGAATCGAACATTGAAAAGATTAGTTTACAACATGAAAAAGGTTGGTGCCTAATTCCAATACAATATGGATCTATCAGTGTAAGTCAGCTGAACACTGTGATTAATGAGTGGGTAGACATTACATCAAAGACACATTACAGCGAACCAAACGCCTCATTGAGGTTATGAAAATAAAATAATTTCGAAAAGTTGATGCTCTTATAATTATGAGAAGTGCTTTCTCAAAAAAAAAAAAAAAAAAAATGAGAAGTGCTACCAACACAAAATTTTCATAATGTTTTCACAGCAAATTATAAGTAGCAAGTTGTTACAAGTTGTTATTGGTGGACAAAAAAGTAATTTCAGTGGTTGGTTCAAATTAGAACCAATAACAACTTACCGCTTATAATTTGTTGTAAAAATATTATGAAAATATTATGAATATAACATTTTTCTATAATTATTATATATATAGAAAAAATAAAGTAGATAATATCATATTTTATAAAATAGGTTACTGATAGAAATATTAAATACTAAAAAAAAGAAAAAAAAAAGACAAATATATTTAAAATAAACAATGGAAATGTCCGAAATACCCGGTTCAAAATTTCTATCTGAGACTTCTGATCTGATAGCAAAAACTCAACTGCCATCTTTCTAAAGTAAAATCAAATGTACCATCTCATACTTCTGATCTGAAAGCAAAACTCAAACTGCAGCGCATGTACGAGGAGCCTTCTCTTCATGGATCGGCTGCTAAAAGCTGCAC